>JAJIBD010005218.1:72500-143764 GCA_021461705.1 Cryptotis parvus | reverse complement strand
ACCAGGAGTAATTCCTGAGTGCAGAGCCAGGAGAAACTCCTTAGCATTGCTGAGTGTGACCCAAAAAAAGCAAATAAATAAATAAATAAATAAATAAATAAATAAATAAATAAATAAATAAATAGATAAATAAATAAATAAATAAAAGCATGTGTCCATTACAAAATCATTTTATAATATTATAAAAATAATTTTAATTAAGATTGCTGGGGCTAGATCTATAGAACAGTATAAGGCACTTGCTTTGCATGCAGATGACCTAAATTTGATCCTTGGCATCCAATATTGTCCCCTAAGCTCCTGACAGGATATGATCACTGAGCGTAAAGCCAGGAAGTACCTCCAGGAAGAAGTAGCCCTAAGCACCTCTAAGAAGGAGTAGCCCAAAAACAAGACAAAAGAATTATATAGAAATTCATATTATGCCAATTATAGTTCATATAATCTGAGTATCCTTCTAAAGAAATAATGTAAAATAATAACTAGTAAATCAGCAATGCAAACAATGAGGAACATAGAAATTGGAATGTTCTAAAGCTCCCATTTCTTTAGCATCTTAGTAGATCAACATCCAACTGCATGACAAGGGTACTAGAAAAATCAAATATACAGAGGAATAGACCGATCACTCATATATGTGGACATTAGATTTAAGAGTAAGATAAATTTGGAGATGAGTTGGATAGAAGATGGGCTTTTAATGCTAGGACCCACAATGAGCATTATTTTAGAGCCTTCTTTATACTTTGCTCTAAAATCAATTCCAGGTAAATTAAAAACTGAAATGTGGGAGGAAAATCCATGAAACGTATAGAGAAAAATATTGAACTATATCTCTATGATATCAGAATGAATAAAAGTTCTTAGGATAAAATGCATAGCCATAGAGGAAAAGGTTTTGAACACATCCTTAATTTAAAATGCAAAGTTCTAGTTTGCAGAGGTCAAGGTACTTGATACTGTCTAGGCAGTATGCAAGGCAATACTTGAATATGAAGTGGAGACACCAGCAACCCATATGATACCCAGCACTCCATATGGCCCCCTGAGCCTGACAGGAGTCATCTCTGAACACAGAGACAGGAATAAACCCTGAGCACAGCCAGGTATAACTCCAAAACAAAAAAGAAAACAAACCCTTCAGATGAACACACAATAAAAATACAGACAAAACTCACCTTAAAATGGACAGAATATGGGGGCCAGAGAAGATAGTACAGTTGGTAGGTGTTTGCCTACTGCATGGACAATGGGAATTGATCCCTGGCACCCCAGATGGTCTCCCAAGCACCACCAGGAGCGATTCCTGAGAGCAGAGCTACGAGTAATCCTTGAGCATTGCTAGTTGTGGCCACTAAACAAAACAAATGAGTATAAGTTTTGTACAGGCACTTCACAGGAAAAAAAATTTTAATAGCCTACATATATATGTGGAGGGGGCGACATTCAACCTCATTAGTGACTAGGCAGATGCAAATTAAAATATGCAAATATCATTTCGCACATAACAGTAGGGCAAAAATGAAAGGTTTGACAATATCAAGCGCTAGAGAGGATGTAAAACAACTAAAATTTAAACTGTGCCTCCAGGAGTGTAAATGTGTAAATTACTTTGGAGAACATTTTGGCATCTTATTTGAGAGGCTCTAACCTAAGACTTCACAATCCCAACCCTAGATTCATAGTCAGAAACAGCTACTGCACTCATTCCTGGGGAATTGGTGCAAAGCATGTTCAAAACCTAATCTTGAATAAGGAAATCTATAAACAATGCATAGAATGGATAAATAAATGGAGCATAGTCTCACCTGAGATACGATGTTTTAGTGAGAATGAATAACTACAACTACTCTCAGTAATGAGGAATGATCTTGTGACCTAAAACTGAGCAAAAAAGCTATAGTATAATATTCATCTATATTTATTCTATTTATATACAATCAAAAAACATGCAAAATCAAATAATATATTATTCAAAAATATAAATGCACTGTGAAGTCATAAGTAAGCAAGATAATAATGAACATAAAATTCAAAATGGTGATGTGTGCAATGGTAAAGGGAGGGGATTAGGAAGTCGAACCTCCAGCTTTTAGAGTTATTAACTAACTCAAATGTTCTATTTTTAAAACAGGACTCTGTGTAAACTTGTTTCTTCATTGTTATTCTCTTTACCTTATGCAAATTTTAAATGTTTTCTTAGTATTTGCTCAATATTTAATTACTTAACATTTAGAAAAAGATTTTCTTAGCTAACCAGTATTTTTACTAGCACGTTGTACAACCCTGTGAAAATCAATCATAAGTACATTTTGCCCTCGAATTTCTCTAACAATACTGAATCACCAGGAAAAGGCTTAAAGCTAGTGTAACCTTTCAAACAATGTAGACAGGTCTGTCTATACACTGGCAATGTTTTGTAAAAATAGTACCTGTAGATACATTGTTTTGTGCGTTGAATAGTATAGGCTTTAGTTATCTAGAAAAACACACAATGATGAATACAATGTCACATTATATTTAAAATCATTATAAGTTAGTTCTCATGTTTTCTTTTTATACCCATTGGAAACAATTAACACTTTTGAGAACACTGCCCCCTTCCCCAACAAACACCCACACTTCCAATAAGATTTCTAACTCTCTTGATAATTTACAAATTGAGATTTCTTAATTTATTCTTCCATTACAGTCCTTTATCCAGTTCAGAAACATCAGTATTTGATCTTTTATTGAGGGGGTGGGTAATTCCACTCCTGGCTCGGTGCTTAGGGATCATTCCTGATGGTACTGAGGAATCATGTGCAGTGCTGGGGATTGAACCAAATGCAAGACATTCAAGGCAAGCACCTTCACCCCTATACAATCTCTCTGGCCATTGACCACTACTGTTAGAAAGGAATTTATAAAAATCCATAGTCAAAGAATGCCAATAAAAGAAAATTAAATCATGGAGGCATGACTTAAAGAGTACCTCCTATAAGCTAGAGTCTGCTGCATTTCTACATTCCCATCTCATGCCTGCTTAGGAATAAAAGAGGGCAAAAGTAGGGTCCCCAAACAGCAGTTTACAACTAAGGGAAGAGTAATCTCCTAAAGACTCACTCAGATCCACATTCAATTACAGTAGAGATTAATGTTGCATGATGCTGTGAATGAGTTAAACAGAAAGGATCAAACCAGTGATGACTGAGCAGAGTTACCAAAGAAGAGTAGGTAAGATTCAGGATTATATGTGAAGGAATGGCAGCAAAGAAAAACCTATGCACCTATAGCACAAGGCTACTGTAGAAGAAATTCCATGCAGTTTATAGTAAACAATGACACTAAGAAAAGAAATAAGATAAATAATAAGTAAACAGTAGTTTGGTTGGTGAGCAAACAGTGCATTCAATAATGGATAAATGGCAGTTGTTTCTTCTCTAGACTTAAGTCATCTAGTTGATTTTATGTCCTTAAGAATGTTTGTGCTATCCTGGTACAGCTATATAAAAAAAAAAAACAGCCAACCCCATTAGAAAATGGGGAGAGGAGATGAACAGAAACTTTGACAAGGAAGAAATCCGAATGGCCAAAAAGGCATATGAAAAAATGCTCATCATCACTAATCATCAGAGAGATGCAAATCAAAACAACAATGAGATATCACCTCACACCACAGAGAATGGCCCATATCCAAAAGGGTAAAAGCAACAAGTGCTGGCGTGGATGTGGGGAAAAGGGGACTCTCATACACTGTTGGTGGGAATGTCGACTTGTACAACCTTTCTGGAAAACAATATGGACATTCCTCCAAAGACTAGAAATTGAGCTCCCCTTTGACCCAGCCATACCGCTCCTGGGAATATACCCTGGAAAGCCAAAACGCACAGCGGAAACACAATCCGCACTTTTATTTTCATAGCAGCACTGTTCACAATAGCCAAAACCTGGAAACAACCAGTATGCCCGAGAACTGATGACTGGATAAAGAAACTGTGGTACATCTACACGATGGAATACTATGCAGCTGTCAGAAAAAATGAAGTTATGAAATTTTGCTATAAATGGATGGATATGGAAAGAATCATGTTGGAGTGAAATTAGTCAGAAGGAAAGGGAGAGACATAGAATGACTGCATTTATTTGCATGGCATAAATATACTAGGTGATCTTACCAAAAGTGGAAATTACCACAAGCGCGTGGGAGTCAGGAGGTTGGTTTAGATAGAGAAAGGAACATGAGTGAATAAATGTCTAAAGTTCTGATGCTAACATAGAACTGAGCATTAAGGACAGACAAAAAAATACAAATGATGGCTTCTAAGTGTATCGTAGTGCAACCCACAATGTGTGGGAGAAGGAGGAGAGAGAGAGGGAGAGGAGAGGAGATAAAGAACCTGCCATTTAGGCGGGATGTGGGAGGGGGGAGGGAATTGGGGACATGGGTGGTGGCTGAGGGGCACTGGTGGAGGGCGGGGTGCTGGAACACTGTGTGACCGAAACCCCCAAGCGTGAGCAACTTTGTAATTGTATATCTCACGGTGGTATAATAAAATGTTTAAAAAAAAAAAAAAAAAAAAAAAAAAAAAAAAGAATGTTTGTGCTATCCACTGTCTGAACTCAACTCAGGTTATGCCTGGGAACATATGAATATTTACAAAGTGAACTCAAGAGTGAAATGCAAAGAAAATGAAAACGGAAATTGGTGGTTTTTTCTTTAATGGTATGATCACACTTAACATTCAAAAGTAATTTCCTCAAGAACATAAAGCCTAACTTCATCTGTTCAATACTCCCTGGAAATATAGTCAATCACTCTTTTATTAAATATTTAATAAATTCCCAGTGTGTGCCAGACAATGAAATAAAGACAAGACACACACACACACACACACACACACACACTAACAGATATTGCCTCCACTCAAGGAATTTGGAGCTTCATGATTAATCAGTCATGTAAAGAAGAATCATAAAAAAAAACTTTTTTAAAAGAAGAATCATGTGGAAAATTGAGAGGAAGGAAGAAATACCTTTGGCATCACTAAGGTTTGCCATAATCTTAAATATCTTAAAGTTTTTAAAGAGTAGAGAAATATAGTGTAAAAACATACTCTTCTCCACCCAAAAAAGCCAATTGAAACAAAAGAAAAACCAGCAGTTGCTAAATAAGGGAAATCATGCTGCTTAACTTGACCCTTAAGAGTAAGATTTTCAAATACTTCCAGATAACATGATCATTGATGTAACTTAAAAACAAATGAGGAAAGGAACATGAAAACAAAACGATAATAGAAGGGAGATAATAATGTATAAATTTGATAAACTAATAATAAGAATTATATTGGGACTGGAGAGAGAATACAGCAGGGTGGGTGTTTTCCTTGTATGTGGTTGACCCAGGTTCAATCCACAGCACTCCATATGGTTCCCTGTACCCACCACGAGTGATCCCTGAGTACTGCTGAGCATGGCACGCCCAAAGAAAGAATTATGCAGTAAGAACTAAAAGCAGTCACAGTAGGTTGCCTCAGTAGGGTGGGGATGAGAGACAGTTATGAGATAGAGTTGACTCTCACCGCTTTGGCACTGTGTTCTTTTCAACATCCCCATGTGTAATTTAATCATATGAAATGAATGCTATTTTAATACAAAACAAAAGTCTATAAATGGAAAACATACAACATACAAACCAATTAACAGTAAAAGGTGATCTTTGCTTTATGAGGGAGCTGCAGTGGGGACCCGAAGGAAGAAAAAAGGTCCAGAAGCACCGCTGTAAATCCTACTCCAGGGCCCAACCAGTGGCTCCCTGACTCGAGAAACGTGAGAGCATCATTTCTGTTTCTGTTGAAAGCCGTCTTGTTCCATTCTCAAGATTCCCTCCAGCCTGGCGAAACTTACTCAGGTGCAAGGCTCTTGGCATGTCCACTCTGCTGCATCGCCATAGTTATGTGCCCACTCTGCACAATTTCTAAACTCTAAAGGACATCTTCCAAATGTGAAACACAGGAACAGACAGAGGAGCAGTTAACCTATGAAAGCTAACATTTACCTAATCTTGTCGTTCCTCTTCTCATAAGAAAGCATTACATATTCCAGATGTTAGCCCGTATTTTGCAGATAGTAAGCCCATCATAAAAAAAAGGGGAAGACTTTTTTGTGGGGAGAGGGGGAAAGGGGGGAGTCATTGTACATATCCAGCTGTAGAAAGTTCACTCGAGAGAGCTTTTTCTAAGGGAATTTTCTTCTCCATAGAAAGGAAAGCAATAAATTGGCTAATTGTCAAAATGCTGAAGGCCATGGCTGCCATCTCCAGAGAGCAATGTAGCCACTCACCTGTCTTGGGGAAATGTGTACATTTGGAGTGAATCTCTCTCCTGGATTCTATATGTGAAATAACCATTTACCTTTGGTAACTCTGAGTATCTATCACCCCATTCACTTTCTATCGCCTGTTCTGCTTCTTCCGGCCCCGGGCATTCATGAAAAGCTAGTGGTCATTTTGAGTGAAACCCTAAAAAGGTCACTGAGATTCCAGAGGACCCTACTATGGAGAGTCAAAAATGGCAGCTCCGTTTTCAGCTTAATCAAGGATGTATCCACTGACAGCGGGATTAGCATTGGACACTTATGAAAAAATGTGTTTATCTGCATAACATAAATATATACGTACATATTATGATACCAATATCCAAGGTCAAGTGAAACGTATATCAGGAGGTCTTGTCAAAGGTGGAAATTATCACAAACGTGTGGGAGTCAGAGGCTAGGTAAGACAGAAAATGGAACAGTGTGCTAACAATTGTCGAGGGTACTAATGCCAACCTAGAACTGAGCATTAAATAGAGGCAAAAAGATACACATGACAACCCTTTAATATATGTTCTGTAATCCATAGTCTGGGGGGGAAGGAAAAGAGAAAGAGAGAGAAATGGAAAGAAATAAAGAACCTGCTATGGAGGAGGGCTGGGGGAGGGGGCAGGGAACCGGGACGTTGGTGGGAGATGGGCACTGGTGGCGGGATGGGTGCTGGAACACTGTATGTATGACCAAAACCCAAATATGAACTTTTTAATTGTATATCTTTGTAATTGTAAAAATAAAAATTTAAAAGTAATAATAATAATAATAATAATAATAAAGGATTTATCTCTGGAGAAAGGCTCTGAGCCTACCCATGGCCATCCCACTGCATCCTAGGAAAGGAAAGCAGTAACTTGCTCACCTCTCACAAAAGAACTCCATAAGAGTCCTAGCAACTTTGAAAGCATTTAGCCTCTTGTTCACTGTTAGAGGACAAGCCAATGCACTTTTAAGTTTAACCCCACTACCCTATTGTCCAAGTGACCTTTAGCTTCTGCAGTGAAGGAGAGAGAAGGCATAAGGGTGAAGAACTATGGGAATGGAGTAGAAGTATTCCGTCAATCCAAACAGAACAAAACTTTCTTCAAAGATGGCAGACTGTTTAAATGGCAGTTGGGATAACACAAGAGAAGCAGCTTGACCTGTTTTCTTTGCAATGAATTGTTTTTATCTGAAGACTGCTATCACCCATTTCAAACTGCTGAAAACATTTCAGGTGTCACAAGGAAGGGCAGAAAAATCTATAGAGGAAAAGAATAGAAGGAGCAAGATGTTTGGTCAGGCTTACATCCGGAGTCGCTGCCTCAGCCTGGAGCCCATAAGGACTGGAAAGCCTCTGGCCTCTTTCAGGAAGCCCTCTACAGTGTTCATGCTTACTCCAGGATTAAAGTATGGCCATCAGGATTGGTGGGCATCCCTGTCTCCGCCATACCTATGTTTCAGTTAATGTTAAGAGGATGTGTAGGGGAACCTCACCTTCCCTACAGTTCACCAAAATGAAGTGTCTTTACATTCTATGTTCAAGGAACGCCCTGCCTGGTGCTTCCCTCCCTCTTCCCTGAGTACTGTTTGTTCTTCCCCCTCACAGAGTCCTGAGGACTCTGCCAGGACCATGCTCCCCCCAGGAGCTCTGGCCTGTCGCCCACAGGGCAGAGGTAACCACCGTGGATTTGCTGCAGAGCATCTCAAATGCCAACACAAGTTCTGCACTGCCTGCCCGTCTTTCCTGAGCGCCCACATTTTCCAGAAGGGCAAAAATCACACCTCTCAGTCAGGCCTGGCCCTTCATCACACATAATAAACATTAGTGAAATGAGTTCATGTTTCTCAACACTGCTCTGCTTGGGACTATGAAAATATGGAGATGAGCGTTTTTCTCTGAGTTCAGGGCCAAGCAGCTGAGATGAATCTTAGCTTCCACCTGCCAAGCAGTATTTAAGTGTATACCATGTATATTAATTTACTTCATTTTTGTTCTGAACTACCAGGTTCATACAACTGCAAGCTGCATTTTTGCAAAGAAGAGACAGAGGGACAGAGTACTTTGCCCAAGTTACTCTAGCTAGTAGGTGGTAGAAACTGGGTAAAAAAATCCAGGCAGCTGGTAGTTAAGTCCAAGTCTAATCGTTCTGCAGTGCTGCTGTTCTGATCAATCTCTGGTTGAAAACCGCACAGTGAGCCATCTCCACTATGTACCCCACGCAGGGCATATGGTACTCAAGGAATCTAGAGGGTATGCAGAGGCTTTTGGTTCTGGTGGTCTGGGGGCACAAGCCACATGGTCAGCTCACATGTTGGCAGCACATGGTCTGTGTGTTTGTCGGCCAGTGTGGTAGTGACACAGTGTGTGTAGCTGTTGGTGTGCAGTGAAGTTGGTAGAAGTAAAAGGATTTTGGATTATCTAAATTGGACTCATGGTCTTTTGTTCATCAGTCATCGGCCTCTAAGCGTGACCAGGGAATCTGATGACCCTGATATTGTTGAGGACCTACACAGCCCCAACATCAGCTAAGGGATATCAGACCTTAGCAGCACCCTCTCTCCTTGCTCCCAGGGATTTTGCATGTAACCAATTTTGGAGCCAAGTTCAAAGCATCAGAAACAAAGAGGGAAAACTCAATGTCCACACTTAAATGGGTAGTTGAGGTTCTAACTCTAATACAGTTCAGTGTTTGGCTATAAATTGCTTTGTGATTGAAACTGGTAAAAATCTTTACCTCCTGGATGAGAGAAAATAAGCTTGCTGAATATTATATATGACACAGCCTGACATAAAATATTTTTTAAAAGAAAGGTCTCCTGTTCTGACCCCTATATTTATGGCCTTAAAAATTGAAAAGGCTTAAGATGAAGGGTTATTTTTTAGTGTTTGGCTTTTCTTGTCTTTCAATGCTTTGAAAATAAAGTGGCAATTCATGGCCATAATGGGTAATTCCATACTGCGCCTGCTAGAAAATAAGGAAGAAGGAGCCCTTCATAGTCGGTGTTCATCACTTCCTGTGGGGCCAGAGCCCAAGACCTGTGACCTGTAGCAACTAATGGGAAATGCCAAACCTTTCTTTGTACTCATTCAAAAGACTTGCCCAATATTTGGAAAAGACAATGAAAACATTCCTGGGCATCTACTCTCCTTAACCCCATCCTTATTGTTCACTCTGTTTTTTAAGAGGTCAGGATGTGTTATTAACATAAATATCATTTTCATACTTCTAGGGAGCCGGAAAAATCAGGGAACTGAAGGAAGGAGTTTCTATAAGGTAGATGTTAATAGTTGCTGAATTCTGTTCTGCACAGTCACTATATTGGAGGTGCACAAAAGGTGTCTCTGAAAACAATCACTTCTAACTATCTTTATAAAATAGAAATGGCTTCATTTCTATTTTAAATTCGTTATTTCAAATATCAGCTTTTGTGAGGACCCAGTAATTCTCAAAGGTTGCTCCTAGCTCAGTGCTCAAGGGTTGCTCAGTTCTTAGAATGCTCAAGGGACCATGCAGTACTAGAGATTGAACCTGGGGCTTCTATGTGCAAAGCACATGCTCTGTCCTATTGAATTATCTCCCGAGGTCCAATATCAACTTTTCCGTCCTCACTAATTTAAGCTTCAGAAAGGACCAGGCAATAAGGATACTTCCATTCACCTCCAAAGAGAAGGCTGGTTCTCATGCAACATTTACCTGGTAGAATGACAACCATGATTTCACATGGAGAAAGTCAGATGAGAAAGTGAGTCCAGACAGACAGAGCACTGAGATCACCATCCAACAACCTCTTCTCTCTTTTTCAGGAAAAGTTTTTGAATTACTGTGAATACTGCTCCTATTTTTCCCAAGACCCATCTCAAGTTCTGCTTTAGACTTTCCTTTTAAACAGTCTAACAAAGTCTATATTAATCCATGATTATTTTTGACATATCTGGTAAATTGGGGCTGGAGTGATAGTACAGCAGGTAGTGGGGCTTTTGCTTTATATGCAGCAGACAGAAGTTTAATCCTCAGCATCCCAAATGGTCCCCAAAACACTGCCAGGAGTAATTTCTGAGAGCAGAGCCAGGAGCAACCACCAAGCAGTGTCAGGTGTGACCCCAAAATAAAAAAATAACAAAAGCCCACACACAAAAGAACCTACTAGGCATCTTTCTGTTGCCCACTGTGCTAATTCTCTTTTCCTGGCCATCACTTTGTTTCTCTAAAAGTTACCTCCCGTCCCCTACCCCCATATTATCACCATCATCACGATCAGGAGAACCATTTGCAGAGCATAAGCCAGAGGGCATGATTTTTCTGTATTTTCTGCTTCCTCCGCTCCTCAATGCCTGGGGTTGTAGGCACAGTTAGCTCTGTTCAAGCTTAGCCTCCAAAAAGTTAGAAATGTGCATAAGACCTTAAAACTTGGCCAGACAAAAGGCATATGAAAAGTGCTCTTCATCTTTAATCATCAGGGAGATGCAAATCAAAACAACAATGAGGTATCATCTCACACCACAGAGACTGGCACACATCCAAAACAGCAAGAACAACCGGTGCTGGTGTGGATGTGGGAAAAGGGACTCTCATCCACTGTTGGTGGGAGTGCCGACTGGTCCAGCCCTTTTGGAAAACAATATGGACATTCCTCCGAAAACTAGATATTGAGCTCCCATTTGATCCAGCAATAGCACTCCTGGGAATATACCCGAGAGACCGGAAAACGCATAGCAGAAACACTATCTGTACTTCTCTATTCATCTCTGCTCTATTCACTATAGCTAGATTCTGGAAACAACCTAAATGCCCGAGAACAGAGGACTGGCTAAAGAAACTGTGGTTCATCTACACTATGGAATACTATGCGGCTGTCAGAAAAGATGAAATTATGAAATTTACCTGCAAATGGATGGACATGGAGACTATCATGCTGAGTGAAATTAGTCAGAAGGAAAAGGACAGATATAGAATGACTGCATTCATTAATATAACATAAATAGATACCAGTGTTTTACTAAATGTGGGAAATGGTAATGGCAAATTAAAACTCACCATTGAATATACACAAAGAGACTGAAGTGCCAAACTCTAAATACCTGCAGGGCTAGCCACAATGTGTTAAAGAAGAGGGAGAGAGATGCAGAGACAGAGAGAGAGGCAGAGAGAGAAAGAGAGGAAACTGGGGTACCTGCTATTAAGGCAGCATGGGGGTGGGCTGGAGGGGTGGGGTACATTGGTGGTGGAAATGGGGCACTGGTGGAGGGATGGGTGCTGGTATACTGTATTACCAAGAACCAATTATGAACACCTTTGTAATTGTATGTTTCAATGTGGTATAATAAAAAATTAAAAAAAAAAAACTTGGCCAGAAAGATAGTGCAGGGCCTAAGGCACTGGCTGCTTTCACTCGGGATCCTAGTTTGATCGTGGATACCATCAGGAACTACTCCTGCCCCCCGTCCAAGAAGTGGCCCAGAAATAAACAAAAAAAAGACCACACAGTTTACAAAGTGGAGAACCAGGATTAAAACCTTGGAACACAGCCTTTGGCACCCTGACAAAACTCACATGGATCTCAGTGGTAGCCAACTCTGAGTCTGAACGGGACAGAAGGACCTGGAAGTAGCCCCTTCAGAACATGGAAAAGGAGAAATAGAATCCCTCTCTTCTTCATCATTAAGGAGGAAGACAAGAAAACTGAAGAAACACAAATTTCTCAAGCTGTCACAACATTGTACGAAAAGGATCATCAGAAGATAGTCTTGGTAAATTGCCCACATTCTGATTCAGTGAGTGCAAGACTGCATAGATGACCAGCACCGGGGTATCACAGATGCAGCTGACCCATGAGCCATATATAGCATATATATATCGTCCCAATGGATGATTCCTCTGGACTGCCAATGGATGATTCTTCTGGACTGACCCCCAAGAGCAAAGAATCTTTGTAGGTAAGAGGAAGATGATCCAGAGATTCCTAGATATTAATGCGGGTCTCTACTTCTGAAACTGAACATATTCTCAACCCGGCTGCAGCTCAGCAGGTTCAGAATCCTCTACTTTGAGTTTTCTGTGAATGAGAGGTACCTATCCGCATCCCAGTTTATATTCAGGCAGAATCAAAACAGGACTAGAAATAGCCCCCAAAATGCATTTGGTAATGGAAAAACACACTGATCCTTAACTTGTGTTGTGACACATGAAGCTTTAATTATTTACCAGTTCTTAATGCCTGATTCATAATTAATACGAGAATGCTCTTCTCTCCCTAGCTGCTCGCTGATTGCTGCCATGGCTGTGGATTAGCATATCAAGATCAGATTCATCTTTTCTTAGGAAACCCATGAATATGTATCCAGCTCGTTGAAGGAGAAGTTTAGAATGCAATTTGCCAAAGCATTAAGGAACTAATAGGAAAGGAAATTGATAATGGTCACCTTCTTAATTTGAATTAATTTCATTAAATTTAAATTAAAAATTAATATAGCTAGAAAGTTTAAATGGGTCCTTCCCACATAGACAAAAGAGCAAAATTGTGAGTTTTAAAATGTCCCTTGTGAAATGATTAGAAGTAATTCCAGTTTTGTCCATAATAGCATAATTTGTTAAAAAACATACAGACTCTTGGCCTGTAAGTGTTACCCTGCAGATATTGGGAGCAGTGAGAGAGTGCTCCTGAGACTCCTCCTCCCTGAATGGGAACTGATGCTCTTGGTGACCCAAACAATACAAACACTGCCTTTGTTCCTGGATCCTGGCCTCCAGGCAAAACGCTTTCATCAGCAGAATGAATTGAGGAGTGAAGCAGGTATTTTCATAGCATTTCTGAGGCATTCTTACTCCACACACCTCACTTAAAATCAGGAGTCTTTTCTATGCAACGAGCAGAGCCAAAAAAGAGCATTAATTGAGGTCTCCCATTTAAAATATGACGGAGAATCTGCACTCCGAGGATTTGAGTATCTGCCTGGGATAGCAGGTGCCCTGTGTTGAGCTCTTTGTCCTGGCTGGGTTTACAAGTTGGGTTCCACCATCCTAACACAGTTCCTCTTTCTCTCCATCAGGGAGTACTGGGAAGTTCACAGTTTTACCAGTACCACCGCAGCTACTGGCCAGCTACCATGCAACTGGCCAGCTCTTTTCGAGGTAGCTGTGTCTGGGAAAGGAGGTGGCACAGAGCAGGTGCTCTCCCAGTTCACCCGAGCTGCGGGCACTAGCACCGGCAGGTGAGAGCATTTGCACTAAGTCAGGGAATGTTAACCAGGTGCCACGTGAGCAGCCAGTGCACCACGGCATGTCTCTATGGCCCTTCCCTGCAGGTATCAGGGGCAAAGACTCTGATTCTGATCCAAGTCTGGGACCCAATACAAAGGGTTTCTTTCATGAAGAGTTAGTTCACTAGCACCCACCTAATGATTGTTTAGGCTCCATTTTATGCCCTCTTGATATTCAGTTCAGGTTCTCATCTCTATGTTTAGAGGTCTCTGAGGGACTTGAAAACTAACTCCAGGAAAGCCTCAGAAACATTCACATGCTTCCAAGCTCTGCACCTACAGAGCTACCTGCTGGGTAAAGCATCACCTCTGGCGCCCTCCCCATGCCTGAGAATCAGCCCTTCCCACGTGACCGTCTTTCTTCTGTACTGAATCTATCTGAAAGTCAAAAAGGACAAGCAAAAGGAGGAGTAGAGGTACTAGGATAACCCTGTAAGAAGGGTCCAGACCCAGAAATTCTTTGGGTTCTTCTTGCAGTTTAGACACCTAAAAAGATTTCCCTGTACATGTTTTCCAGGCCAGAAAGGAGAAAGAGGTTTGGCTTATCTCTTCAATGTGTCAAAAAATGGAAGAAATCTTTTCCAAAACTTATCACATCCCAGCATTGTACAGAAAACCAGAGGTTTTGTTGTTGTTGTTGTTGTTGTTGTTTTTGGGGGTGAAGAGCAGGTAACAGAAAAGAAATGAAAGGCTTGGTCTATACTACACTTAATTCTGGGACAGATTGTAGGTACAGTAGGAGACCAGGGGAGGGAGAGAACGCATCAATGGAAAAACCTTCATGAAGCAGATGGGATTTAATGAGTCTTGAAGCAAAAGCAAAATTGAGGTAAGTGAGTGCTGATGGGCGAGGGAGAGTGTTCCAAGTGAGATGAACCACAAGCAGAGGTGGGAATGTGTCCAATGGGGATGAAGAACAACTTTGCATTCTCTCTTTCCTGGTGCAGTTTTTTAATAGCAACGAAGGGGGTGTGTGAGGTTTCTTCTACCTTCCTTAAATGTCAAGAAAAAGTAGTCAAAACAGTCACAGCAGAAACCAGAGTCATCATGGTGGGCACAGTAGAAAAAGGGAAAAAAAGCCAATTCCCCAGAGGCAGCTTTGGCTGATCACGCCTGGTCCACAGCAGCAACTGCCACTCCTGGGGGAAAGCATCTGGATTCTGCTGTGGACACGAGCAAGGAGCACTCACTGGTGTGCAGCACCGAAACTCAGCTGCTCCATATCGGAGTCCAACACAGCAGGCGGCAAAGTGCCAGAACATCTGCTGCCGGGCCAGGAGGAAACTGATGGGCAGGAATTTTTATGTTCTTCCCAGTAGGCTTGAGACGATGAATGATGGCTCTCATTGACTCCAGAACCTCAGTCTTACTAGGGGTCCTGCATTTACGCGAACACAGCAGAGGTCACCCAACCTGCTCAGGATTCTGAGCCTCTGGCTGCATATTGGTAGAATTGAAAAAAAAAAAGCCAGACTCTTTCCTCCAGTAAAAATGAGCACCCAAAAACACATTCTCTTTCACACAAACCATTTCTCCTGGTGGAACATTATCAGCCTTTGGACCTTGGCTGAAACGGAGTAGTTCACTGTCAATTCACAAAATACAATTATCCGCTGTCTGGTTTTCTGATAGCAATTCTTTTGTAGGTGAAAAATGCAACTATTGAGTCCACTACTGAGAAAACCTTGAAGCCAGAAAACAGAGGAGCCAGCAGCCAACAGCTCCATCAGATGCCAAACAAATTTTCCCAGCACATGTGGAATGAGTGAAGAAATTTGCACTTTGGGATGAACACTGGAGATTAAACACTTAAATAATCATCGTTGCCAGTGCTGAGAAATCTCTAGATTTTCGTCATGATTTTCTAAAAAATTTTTGAGTTGCCAGGCAGAGACAGGCAAGGGAGCCGAAAGCTGGAATCCTAGAGTGACTTGCTGCCCTTTTTCTCATCCAAATAATAGCAAAATATATTCATTTTCTCGGTTTCTTTAGTTTATGGGTATGTAATTCCCACCAACAAGGCTGGGAATATTGGACCCCATTCTGTTGTGAGCAGAATGAAAAGAAATACTCTCCCCAGGAGACAAGTGCTCACTTGCGTGAAGTAAATTATCTCTTCTGCAGTGCAAAATGGTCGGGATTCTACCATTTGGGCACTGGAAAACAACCTCCCCCCACCCGGAGCAATCTGCTCAACTACACGTGATAAATTCCATCTATTTTTACACTCTCCTCTCTGATGTGTCTGGGTGTGAGTCCAGGTGAAAAGAACTAGCCAAAGCTATTCAATCAAGTTATCACTTCCTGTTCCATCAACTTTTTTCTTCTTTCGAGGGGGTGAGAGTTTGGGTTTTGGGTCACAGCTAGAGATGCTGGGGATAGGAGAAATTATTCCCTGTGGAACAAACTACGGTTATCCAAGTGCCAGGCAAGTATCTCAACCCCTGTACTCTCCAGCTCAGACTCATTTCTTTCCAAGCAATCTATTTACTTAGTTACACACACACACACACACACACACACACACACACACAAACTGCCTTGTTCCCCAGAATCTACTCCTGTATGTCTCCCCTCCCTCCCTACAATCTGACTCCCACTTCTTCGTGAAGTCCCTCTGCTCTCCATTCACACTCCTCCTCCATCAATCTCCCTCTTTTCTCCAATTTCCCTGAAAATGAGTCACAATAAACAGAAAGGCCTGGGCTCAGCTGGTGGGTTTTTTGTTTGTTTGTCTGTTTTGTTTTTATGGTAGTTGTTGTTGGATTTTTCTTCTTCAATACAAATATACAGGAAGAAAACTTCATCAGGAAGAAAAACGGGATCTCTCCTAAATGTCAGGTTCAAAACTCTCAAAGAATTCATGAAACCTTGGCGCACATATGGTGTATGAAGCATGCATCTCTGCATTATCAAACTGACATCAACTCCCAGATCTAATGATCTTGGCTCTTTGCCTTTCTCAAAGGAGACAGAATGCTTGCTGTCATCATTGACTTTACTGTCTAGCAGGAGAAAGGAAGGCTCTAATTATGACTAGACAAATCACAAGTGGGACTCATTTCATTGCAGTCCCGAGAATGTATGCTTTGGGGTGGCAATTACAGGGGTAAGGGGGAAAGAAAGGGAAAATGACTTTCATTTGCTAAGTGTCCTCAGCTGCTCATCCAAACCAGTCACCCTGGATTATAGGTTTCCTGGCTGCATTTTGTCCCAAACTAGCCCATGTCCCACTCTTCCCTTGGGCTGCCATAAGAACTTTCTTACTTCATAGAGCACTATCAAACACTGCAGGCTAATGGAGGAACCTGCAAATACTCTTTGAAAAGTTCAGAGTTTATAAAGATCAGAAAATATTCCATTTATTGAGGGCTAGGTTTTGTCAACTTCAACTTCATTTTCCATGTATGAGGTTTGCTCAAAGTAAGCTTGTATTAGTCACCACAAGGACAAGTCAGCCTCCTCCCAAAGCATGTAAAAGGAGCCCCATGGTTCAAGATTCTGGGCAAAAGAAACAGGAGGTTATGTGAGGCTGTAAGCAAAGAAGTTGCCATAACAAGTCACTGAGAATGTTCCTTCAGAGAATCCTGGTTTTGGCCCCACCTCTTAGTTTCTGTTTCAGACCCATGCTTGAGAAAAGACGAATTTACTGATGTGACTCCCTTACATTGACAGTCCTTCCTCCTTTGTTTAATATGCTGATTGGTGACGCCAGGAGCTCAAAGCAGTCAGAATCCCACTTCCCAGTCTTCCCTAACTTCAAATGTTAGAGTAACCTCTCAAGGGACCACCAACACCTAGATCCATTCTCCTTCTCTGCAGTTGAAACCGGGAGACCTGACATGACTGGGGAGGACAGAGGTACAGTAAAGACAAACAGCAGACATTTTTCAGGCTTCAATCATGGGAGAGGCCAAAGGAAACAAGGAAGGGATGACTAAAATAGGCATCCGGTCTCCCGTGTTTGAGTCCTAGAGATCCTTTCATCAATACGTGGCAAACATGCAAGTAATTAATAAGCCTCAAAGGTCTTGGGGTGCCTAGTACTCTGATGATCTATACACTACAAGAAAATTCTGGCGCTAGGAGCCAGTAGCGTGGTAAAGGCACTTGACTCGCATATGGTTCAATCCCTTTCATGGTCATATATGGTTTCCTGAGCCCTGCTGAAAGTGATTCCTAAACACAAAGCCAGGAGTTAGCCCTAAGCACTGTTGGGTGTGACCCAATCTGCCTGTCCAAATCTGAAATTTACCTGCCTATTCTCTTCAGAGATACTTTGATATCCTTTATTGAAAATCCAAATGACCAATGCAGATTTGTACTGTCATTGGTTTGAATTGGTGGGGAGAAAATGGAAAAGAAATTGTCCAAGACCACCCATGATCACCCACCCTCTCCCAGTTCTTGCAGCCTGGTCCCAGTGCAGCTAAAAGGAGCCTCTGCACTAGCAATGGAATTCATCCATCTGTACTCTCTGCCTGCTGCCATGGATCATTAGCCAGGACTGTTTATTTACATAACTCCTATTTTCCTAGGGACCCATACGCTTAGTTATTCCAAGAAGCAAACACTGTAAACCCGGTGTAAATGTAAACAGAAAATCCTGCCTTTTTTTATTTAATGAACCAGACAGGAATTTTTTTTAATAAACTTTCAGGTAACTATAGTCAATTATAATCACTATTGGACTTGGTGCTTTAAAACTGTCTATATGAAAAATGAGAAAACCTTATTAATCTGAAACTCCAAAGACCAAGAAAACTTCTCCAGCTTAACCCACTTAAGAGTAGCTAATATTTTTGCTCCAGGAACAGTGGGGCATCAGGCAGCTGAGGGAAAGCAGTTGCTCCCAATCAAGCATGATTTTGAATAACCAATATTGATTTAATGAGGTTTTACTCTATATCAGCATTTCAGCCAGCACTATTATAGCCGCACAACCTCCCAAGGTCAAGACCAGAGGTTTACCCCTTACCTGAGGTGGAAAAATAATGAAATCCATTTTCCCCTGGGGAAAAAAATACCTATAAATCACATTTTTCCACACCTCACGTGGCTGCCTTAAATGGCCCCACAATACAACATGTCTGTCACTCTTTCCAGCTGCCTCAAGGAGAATCCAGCGGGCTCTAGGGAGAGAGGCAGCAGGAGGAAAAATGACAACTTGGGCATCAGACTGACAGTTTTCGCATGAGCTGTGCTGCAGTGAGGCTGGGAGTTGAGGGAAAAGTCTCTCAATATCTCAGGATTGCTTCCCCCCCCCCCTCGCCCTGTGTAACATGAGCACAAACTATGAGAATCCATCGACCTAAAAGTGGGAGCGGCCCTAGAATACCAAAATTATTGACTAGATGACGTCTCCACACTGTTCTTTATTTTCATAAATCAGAGCTGTCAGCTGCAACCCCACCATGGTGAATGTTCCCCTTTACTGCAATTAACGCTAATATATACCATCATGAGATCAATTGGTGGCCTTACCACATTGTGTATAAATCATCCATAGATCTCAAAGTGATTCTGTTAGTTAATTTCTCACACAGCCTTTATGGAATTATGCAATACGTAAAGGCTCTGTAAACGTGAAGGTCCCCAAAGACAAGAGAAGGAGATTTGAAATTGTTGCCAATGTCCCTCCACAACTAATACAAAATCTGCCTTAGTCACAAAGAAAATAGGAGCCTTGGCCCTGTGGAAGTGTAGACGGGATGGTCAATGCTCTGTAGCACTGAAGGCTGGCTCCAGCTTGTTGATCTAAGTTAACTCTGGAATACTGTTTCTTGACAGTTGTGCAACATACTAATGACCACGAGAGGGAGCCCCAGGGACGATATGGGAGCTGCCCTCTGTTGGTGGTGCTGAGCCATGAAGGGAGCTGTACCAGGACAGAGAGCAGCAGGTCAGAAAAGGTCCAACTCTCAAAGACTATCCAGAGCTGTAGTGCCTGCACATCACATGGAAAAGGCAGAGGAAAGTCAGAAACTTCCTACCAGGGACCTCCTTGATTTAACAGCCCATAAAGTAGTGGTTCTTGTCAGCCTTAAAACCTGTTCTAAGATCACCGATGAAAAAATCACTACCGTGGCCTCAAGAAAATGATTTCTAGGCTCACTCAGCAGAAGAGCACTTGTCTTGCATGTGTAAGGCCTGGGTACAATTTCTGGGACTGAAATAAAAGAACAAAAAAGAAAAGAAAGAAAAACTAATGTCTTTATTTGTCCGGGTAGACGGAAGCAAATATTGTCAACATGTATAACTGTGTATGCATTTTCACAAAAATTTCTACATGAGCCATTCTATACCATGTCTTTCTTTTTGTTGTTGTTGTTGTTGTTGTTGTTGTTGTTGTTTTACCTCATCTATTAATACAGCAATCTGACAAGATAAATATAAGTGTTACTGTGGATTTAGAAAAACGTGATGCAGGCTCTATGATTTGTTCTTTTGTCTTATCAGTGCTGATCAAGTGTGCTTTCCTTCATGAAAACACATGGCAGGAATTGATTATACCATGTCTTCATAGATGGATAGAATTGCAGAGGATATTTGAGGGCCATAAACCCTAGGATATCACCAACATACAATGTACAAATAGCTACTGTTTCATGACCTTAGTCCTTAGTGCTTTCTTGTCCTCCTTTTTGGCAAAAATCTCCATTTCCGTTCACCTTATCCTTACCTGTCAGCCTTCTACTCCTAGTATGTGTTACACCTAGTATGTGTTACAGCTTAGCTCCTTAAACTGTGGGTTGTGACCATGGGATCATATGACTGAATGTAGGGGTGCACACTAAGAAAAATTAGCAGCAGTAAAACATTTCTAGATGCACGATGAGCAAAAATTAATCCAAAATCAAACATGTAATGACTCCGACTTGTTTCTGACAGTACTGGCCCCTCTTGAGTTTCTCAAGTAAAAAGGGTCAAAATGGAAAATTTTTAAGTAGCCCTGTTCTAAAGCTAGGTCACAATGGTGGGAAAATCAAGACACAATTCCTGACCTCCAGAAAGTTACCAGAGCTCTTATCCTCCCTTTGTACATTCTCACACTGTGAAGAGCATGGAAGAGATGAAAAAATATAATCTGGAAATTTATCTTGGGGTCAGAGGTCAGAGAGAGAAAATATTCAGTGTCCTGTCAATGGTCAGACTTCTTGTGACTGGAAATGGAAAGCAATGAAGGATTTTAAGCAGGAGAATTAGAATCAACTTTGAGTTTTCAAAAAATATCACTTGATTACTTCACTTGATCACTTGAATCCCGTTATTCATAGCTTTGCTCGAGCGGGCGCCAGTAACATTTCCATTGGACCTATCACATGCCAATGTAGCCCAATGGCATCTGGTTGATTCAGGAATACGAAGAGCCTCAAACCATTCCTTCAGGGTTTTGACAAGGAAGTCTGACCATCTTGTAGGTGGGCGGCCACGTGATCTTTTGACATCCCATGGGATCCAGTCGGTAACGGCTCTAGTCCAGCGGTTGTCTCCAAATAGCATTACATGTCCAGCCCATCTGATTTTCGATACCTTGGCAAACAAGACGGCGTCCCTGATTCTGGAATAGCGATGGAGGTCGGAACTCCAGATTCCTTCTCTAACTTGAGTGAGGCATGATATTCCAAGCATAGCTCTTTCAATTCCTCTCTGGGAGACCCGAATAGCATTCTCATCCTGCTTTCATAGGGCCCAGGTCTCTGAGGCATATGTTAATGCAGGGAGAATGGTAGAGTCGAAGAGATGTGCCCCGGAGCCTGAGGTTCTTTGTCCTTTTTAGCTATTTCTTCAATGCCTTTGAAGGCATTCCATGCTGTTCTCTTCCTCCTGTGCAGCTCAGGTTTTAGGTCATTCAACTTGTTGACTTCTCAACCTAGGTACACATAACTGCTGCGTTCAGAGATGTTTGTTCCATTGAGAGTGAATGGGGCCTCAGGAACTAGTTCATTCTTCATGAACATTGTTTTCTTTAGATTCAGCTGTAGACTTATCTTTCCACATTCTCGGTCAAAGTCAGCCAGCATTTGTGCCGCTTGGCTAATGTTTGGTGTTATTAGAATGATGTCATCAGCGAAGCGGAGGTGGTGTAGTTGCCGACCATCTATCTTCACTCCCATTCATTCCCATTCTAATTGTCACATGAATACACCGGCAGAGCAGATACCAGCTTTCCCCATTGAACCCCCTGCATTCCATGGACCATGAGAGCAGCTTCCGACCTGAGTCCACCATCCCGATAGAGCCTCAGAAGAACCCAGAGAAACCCCCACACCTTACTGGCAGCAATCTTAACCATAAACACTCCACAGCTCATAAGATCTCCACCCAAGAGATAAGCCAGTCTCCAGCCCTGCTTGTCAGAAACCCAGCCTACAAGGACCCACCCTTCAGAGACCCGCCCTTCAGGGGAAAGTATTTCAAACCCAAGAATGCTTGAGCCACAGATGCAAATACACCTGGCAGAGCAGATAACAGCTTTCCCGTTGAAACCCCTGCATTCCATGGACCACGAGATCAGCTTCCGACCCAAGTCCACCATCCCAATAGGGCCTCAGAAGAACCCAGAGAAACCCCCACACCTTGCTGGCAGCAATCTTAACCATAAACACTCTGCAGCTCATAAGATCTCCACCCAAGAGATTAAGCCAATCTCCAGCCCTGCTTGTCAGAAACCCAGCCTAAAAGGACCCACCCTTCAGAGACCCGCCCTTCAGGAGAGAGTATTTCAATTCCAGGAATGCTTGAGCCACAGACGCAGATATACCCAGCAGAGCAGATAACAGCTTTCCCCATTGCGGCGTGGCCACACAGCGGCCACGCAATTTACCTCCAAATTACCTTGAATATTCTACCCACCCCTCTGAGAGAGGCCCCACAAGGTAATGAGAGTATAGTGCCCATATGGCAGAGCCTGGCAAGCTGTCCGATGCATGTTTGATATGCCAAAACAAGTTCAAAAAATATGGTGACATACAATGTGTAAAAGAAGAGGGAGAGAGATGCAGAGACAGAGAGAGAGACAGAGAGAGAAAGAGAGGAAACAGGGATACCTGCTATTGAGGCAGCCTGGGGTGGGTGGGAAGGGTGGGGTACATTGGTGGTGGAAATGGGGCACTGGTGGAGGGATGGGTGCTGGAATACTGTATTACCAAGAACCAATTATGAACACCTTTGTAATTGTATGTCTCACGGTGGTATAATAAAAAACTTTTTAAAAAATATGGTGACACAAAAATATCTAATTTCTTTAGTAATGCAACTAAAATATTCAATTGTATTCAAATTACACTTCCAATGCTATTTTAAGATAATAATCACTATGGGCAAGGATTCTTAAAATATGGAATATCATCCTTGCTCTCGTTCATAATTAATGAAAATGTCAACTGATTCTGCATCTACAGAAAGCAGTGTATAGACTTCTCCAAAAATTAAAAACAGAACTCTTTTATAAACTAATGATCCTAATTCTTGGTCTCTATTCCAAATACCAAGAAACATTCATTTGAAAAGATATGTGCACACCTATGTTCACCGTAGAATTATTTACAGTAGCATAGATCTGGAAACAACTCAAATGCTCAGTAACAGATAAGTAGAAAAATTAAATACTATGCTATAAGAAAAGATGAAATCTTACCTTTTGCTACAACTTGGATGGAGCTAGAGGGTATGTATCATGTTAAGTGAATAAGTCAGAGGGAAAAGAACAAATAACAGGCGATCTCACTCAAATGTATGATAGAAGAAATAAAATAGGGAATGGGAAGTATCCAATGAAAACAAATCCTTAGACTTTGGAGGCCAACAAGATAGCTCAAGGGGTTGAGTACTGAGCTAGGAAATAGCAACTGAGAACCACAGATGTGTCAATCCCCTTCCCAAAAAGAACAATAGAAACTAGTCCAAGGAGGGAGGAAAGGACAGAGTAATGAACAAGAAGTGACATAAAGACTATTTATGGAGGAACTTTGGCACTTGATGGTGGTAGAGTTATAGTAACTTGGTACATCAAAAATATAAACATAAACACTATTGTGACCATGTTTCCTCAAGAACCCCAAACATGTTCCCAAAAGGAAAGAAGGGGAGTAAAAGGTTAAGATCATTATCTTTATTGATAGGGGTTAAATTCTTGAGTCCCCTTTGGCATATATACTCTTATCAAATGCACAAAATACTGCATCTCTTTTGTCCCCAAAATGCTACTGATTCCAGCAAGAAATAAAAGAAGACTAATATGTAGTAAGGATGGGGAAGAAAGAGAGGCAAAAAAAAAAAAAAAAAAAGAAAACTGAGAAGAGGCTATTCCAAAGACAAAAGCCATAAAACCTGATAACCAATTATATTGGGGAAGATAAGGTGGGGGGAAATGTGACTCCCTGGGTTCCAGTGAGGCAACTAGATCTATGTAGATGCTTTTAAATTACAACAATTAGAACTGAAAGAGGATAAATTACAAGAGAGCAATTAAAAGTTAACTGTTGAACATTTGGGAGCACAGAGTGTGCAGTGTGTGAGGGGAAATATGTGTGGGACACCCAGATGAAAAGCCTAATTGGATATGAAGATTGTTGGAGAGGGAATTTGGAGAGCATCTGTGATTTTATGAAGAGTGTTGAATAGCAAAACTGGAGATCAGGTTGCATGAACAACAGAAGGCAACTTCCTCTTAACAGGAAGTTGCAATAGAGTTGGGGTACTCACTTAAGAAAATAGAATCAAATGAATCATTTATGCATGTCCTGAAGCTGGTCAGTGAAACCAGCTTAGGAAGTTTTGAAACCTAAGTAAGAGCACCAAGAAGGGCAATGAAAGAAAAGGAAAACTGTTTTAAAGAGAGATGGGCAGGGCCTGAGATGAAAAAAGAAAACTATAGGATACTCAGTTGAATGTGAATACTCTGTTGAATTTGAATAAGCTAAAGGTGAAGTCTACCCTAGACTTAGCTTAAGTAGACAGCTTAAGTCTACCCTATGCAGCATTGGGCACTTGTTCTTAAAAATAAGTTGGCATCAAAACAACAATGAGATATCACTTTACACCACAGAGACTGGCACATATTCAAAAGAGCACGAACAACAAGTGCTGGCGTGGATGTGGGGCCAAAGGGACACTCATCCATTGTTGGTGGGAATGTCAGCTGGTACAGCCTTTCTGGAAAACAATATGGACATTCATCCAAAGACTAGAAATTGAACTCCCATTTGACCCAACCATACCACTCCTGGGAATCTACTCTGGGAAACCAAAAATACGCAGCGGAAACACCATCCCTACTTTTATGTTCATAGCAGCATTATTCACAATAGCCAGAATCTGGAAGCAACCAGAGTGCCCGAAAATTGATGACTGGATAAAGAAGCTTTGGTACATCTACACAATGGAATACTATGCAGCTGTCAGTAAAAATGAAGTTATGAAATTTGCCTATAAATGGATGGACATGGAGAAGATTATGTTGAGTGAAATTAGCCAGAAGGAGAAAGACAGATATAGAATGACTGCATTTATTTGCATAACATAAATATATATGTACATATTATGATACCAATATCCAAGGTCAAGTGAAACATGTATCAGGAGGTCTTGTCAAAGGTGGAAATTATCACAAACGTGTGGGAGTCAGAGGCTAGGTAAGACAGAAAATGGAACAGTGTGCTAACAATTGTCGAGGGTACTAATGCCAACCTAAAACTGAGCATTAAATAGAGGCAAAAAGATACACATGACAACCCTTTAATGTATGTTCTGTAATCCATAGTCTGGAAGGGAAGGAAAAGAGAAAGAGAGAGAAAGGGAAAGAAATAAAGAACCTGCCTTGGAGGAGGGCTGGGGAGAGGGGAGGGAACCGGGACGTTGGTGGTGGGAGATGGGCACTGGTGGAGGGATGGGTGCTGGAACACTGTATGACCAAAACCCAAATATGAACTTTTTTAATTGTATATCTTTGTAATTGTAAAATAAAAAAATTTTTTTAAAAAATAAAGCAAAAAGAGACCAGAAAAAAAAAAATAAGTTGGCTATCTAGTCTACTGTAACTGGGTTTCCTGTATTTAATCAGGAAACTTTGGTGTGCAGCATTCATGGGCCAAGCTGGCAAGAAAGAAAAAGAGAGGGATACTGACTCTGAGAAAAAAAAAAGAGGAAGTATTTTCAGAGAAAGGCATGAAGCAAACTTGGGGAGCTCTGACAACAATGTCCTCTGATTTCTCAAAGAAGGAGGTCAGAGAGTGAGTCAATCAAAAGGAGAGTACAGGGGAACAGAAAAGGCAAAGGAAAAGTTTGGAGCTAAAGAATGGGAGGGCCACCTGCCCCTCGAGGTGTTGCAGGTGTGGCTGCAGTGCCCAGCTGCATTGGCAGGTGGCAGACAGGAGAGATAGGCTTGTCTACACCCCCAGGGCTCTGACCTGTGGGCCCTGGATGGTGGATGGTCTGACATAGGAAGAACAGTGTGCAGCTACGCAAGAGACTTGGATAATGAAGTAGGCTGGGACAGGTCCTTCCCAGGATCTTTCACATCTGTACAACATAATGATCATTGTAGTTGTAACAAACTGGGGAGGTTGATAGGGAATTAGGAACTATAATGTCACATTAGAAATCACTGCTGAGGCTGGGGAGGCTGGAACTCGGCTCACCCCCGGGCCCAGCTGAATATGGGACCCCCAGGAGGGCAGACAGGTTTTGGGAGTGGGCCCGTCACCTCTGGGGGTTCCCGGAAGCAGCCGGATGAGACTCGCCATTCACACTGACCACCATTTTCGCTGTCCGGATGCTGGGAAACTGCCTCACGACCAGATTAACAGAGCAAAACCAGTTCTAGCCCAAGTAGGCAGCTCCCAGAAGCGGGAATCACTGGGAATTCGTCAGATGGAGTCAGGGGTTCGGCCATTCCCCTCTCCATTTTGTCGAGCCTGGTGGCCCCACCCAGGAGCTGCCCGGGGGGCCATCAGCCACAGCATGAAGAGGCTCAAAAGCGGCTGGGGGAGGCTGGAACTTCGGCTCGCCCGGGCCCAGATGAATATGGGACCCCAGGAGGGCAGACGGGTTTTGGGAGTGGGCCCGTCACCTCTGGGGGGTCCCGGAAGCAGCCGGATGAGACTTGCCCATCACACTAGCCACCATTTTCGCTGTCCGGACGCTGGGGAAACTGCCTCACGACCAGATTAACAGAACAAAACCAGTTCGAGCCCAGGTAGGCAGCTCCCAGAAGCGGGAATCACTGGGAATTCGTCAGATGGAGTCAGGGTTCGGCCATTCCCCTCTCCGTTTTGTCGAGCCTGGTGGCCCCGCTCAGGAGCTGCCCGCGGGCCAGCATGCAGAGCTTCACAAGTGGCTGGGGAGACTGGAACTGGGCTCGCACCGAGCCCAGCTGAAGATGGGATCCCGAGGGAGGGCAGATGGGTTTTGGGTGTTGGCCCATCGCCTCTGGGGGTCCCGGAAGCAGCCGATGAAACTTCGCCCATCACACTAGCCACCATTTTCGCTGTCCGGATGCTGGGAAACTGCCTCCAAGACCAGATCAACAGAGCAAAAACCAGTTCGAGCCCAGGTAGGCGGCTCCCAGAAGCGGGAATCACTGGGAATTCGTCAGATGGAGTCAGGGTTCGGTCATTCCCCTCTCCATTTTGTGGAGCCTGGTGGCCCCGCCCAGGAGCTGCCCGCGGGCCAGCATGCAGAGCTTCACAAGTGGCTGGGGAGACTGGAACTGGGCTCGCACCGAGCCCAGCTGAAGATGGGATCCCGAGGAGGGGCAGATGGGTTTTGGGTGTTGGCCCATCGCCTCTGGGGGTCCCGGAAGCAGCCGATGAAACTCGCCCATCACACTAGCCACCATTTTCGCTGTCCGGATGCTGGGAAACTGCCTCATGACCAGATCAACAGAGGAAAACCAGTTTGAGCCCAGGTAGGGCGGCGCTGCGGCTGGCCGCATGGGTCCACTAAAAATAGTGAAACAGTAATGTCTTTCAATGCACTGTATTCCACGAAGAGCAGGAAAGTTTGGTGGGAGGGAGATATAAAGAGGAAAAGAAATGACCTACAGAATCTGCCAAGTAGTTGAGATGCGGGAGGGGGAGGGAGGTGGGGACATTGGTGATGGGAGATGGGTTTGGGTGGAGGGATGCGTGTTGGAACACTGTAGAACCAAAAACTCTACATGAGCATCTTTCAATTGTATGTCTAAAATGGTGTAATAATATTTGGGGGGAAAATAATAAAATTAAATTAAAAAAAAAATAAATAAATAAAGAATGGGACCTCGGGGCGGGAGCGATAGCCCAGCGGGTAGGGCGTTTGCCCTTGCACGCGGCCGGCCTGTGCCGGCCCGGGTTCGATCCCCGGCATCCCATATGGTCCCCGAGCACCGCCAGGAGTAATTCCTGAGTGCAGAGCCAGGAGTAACCCCTGAGCATCGCCGGGTGTGACCCAAAAAAGCAAAAAAAAAAAAAAAAAGAATGGGACCTCCACGAGGCACACAGCGTGCCACCTCTAGAACCTGCCCCACTGTCTGGACACATGGAATACAATGGGATCAAAAGGTAGCCAAGGGGCAGATTCTGCAAAATCCCGAAAGTTCTCTCTAGAAATTAATCATGTTTTTCCATGCTGGGGATCAAATTCAGGTTTCCTGCATGCAAGGCATGTACCTCACCACAGAGCCATATCCCCGGCCCAGGCATTTCATTCTCATCAGCTCACAAAAGCCAAGTGAGTCAAAAATCGGGTTTTAATTGCTTTTCTTTTTCCTCTCTGTACCCTCTGGTTGCTGTGTGGAGAAAAGAATTTATGGGGAGACTAAGCTTATAGTTCAGCATCAGAGTGAAGAAATCAAAGGGACAGAGACAGACAGACAGGCAGACAGACAGACAAAAACAGAAAAAAAGGAAGAAGAGAATTGAAGACTGAATAATTAACAATTTAGGGAGGTGGGTAGCAAAAGAAAAGGGGGGAGAAAAGGGAAAAAAGAAGCATGGTGAGATAAGGAAAACAAAAGTAACAGGTTTGACAAAAGAAAAGGCAGATTCTTCTCTCCCCATAGCCTCTGTAATCTCCCAGGATGGGGGGAAGAAGGACAGCATGGAGCAGCAGTCACTGAGAAGAATCTCAACATGATGCATTTCCCACTCTCATGTGAACTCTATTACAATGCTCTAGAGAGAGGATGTCATTATCCCCAAGCAGGATAATATTTAGAATTATTAACTGATTTTCTATATCTCCTTTGGTAGTTGGCTTTATCACCTCTTCACTGCTCCCAATTCAAACCAAAAGATCAGTCAATACTAGTAGCTTTGGGGAGCAGACAATACAGGAAAGAAAGGAAAAAGGAAGAAATTTTATAGGAGTCCATTCTGAAAGATTGATCTCCTTACAAGAAGACTCAAAGGGACCTTGGGCAGACAGTAAATGTTGGGTGGGAATTAAACATGAGAACAAATCTTTACTTGGTGGCTAGAAGAGGTCCTCTGTAGAGAAAGAGAAGGAGAACACAGTGGGATTTTCTTGACCCCAGAGAGGACAGACTGACTTAGACCTACTGACCAACAAAGTCTCAGGGAGACACCCACCCACCCCCACCCCAGAAAATGAAAAGGCTGCCTTCAGAACACAACAGAGATTTTCTGTCTCTGTGCTGCCTGGAAGTAAGATTATTGCACAGGCTTCTTCATGTATGACATGAGTGCAAGAGAACCACAGCCCTGAGAGTCTACATGGGAGAAGCAAGGGGCACCCTGGGACTGGGTGCATCATCCTGAGGTGGGCAGATACCCAGGATTCAGCAGGAGCAAAGGCTATTGTTAAGACTTTTGTTTTGCAGATTGATGATAACCAGGGCAAATGGTCTGTCCCCCAAATCTCTGACACTACAAGAAAGAGGGAAAGTAAGGCAGGTAGTTGATTCAGCTGTGGGTGACTTACTGCTATCTCAGTAGAACAAGGTCTTGGAATAAAGTAATCACTGGGAAATTTGGAAAGGTATCTTTTGGTCTGAGTGAGTGATGAACGGAGGTTTATGTTTAGCATTACATGTGGAAACACTAAGGCTAAGGTATTGCTGAGGTCCTGAGAGAACACAGAGATAGGAACAATTCTAGCCCAAGTCTTTAATTGTTCTGGGCCCTTCTGCTGGCCACCACCACCATGCTTCCTTCAGGGAGAGCAGGGTTCACCCTCAGCCACCACTGGGGAGTGAGCAGGATGCATAGAATTGACTTCCTTTACAGAGTAACCCAGGAACAGGTGGGCACTGCCAGCCAGTGCCAAGCACAAGGACCACACTTGGAGATCCCCAAAGCTAAGGAGCCCTCCAAATTAGAAACTTTCTCTAAGCAAGTCAGTTACTTAGAAGTGGTAGTTGTCACAATCACTAGACCAGACCAAAGAATGCAGTAAAAACAACAATTTGCATTCTTAAAGCCCAAATACCGCCACTGGAGTCAAACTGAGATTTTTATGCTGCTATTAAAGCAAAGTATCAGCAATTCCTCAGGGAAAGGGGAAACCAAGAGTTCAAAGGACACATTAGCAAGTTTCTCAATTAAATGCCAAGCAGTAATACAACTTTGTTTTAACACTCTCTTACTTAGTCATTTAATTTTTCTTGAAAAAGAAAAGCAACCCTCAGGGGTGTGGAACCTGATGCCTGTCTAAGCAGACGAAGCTAATGCTTTTTCGGAGAGGCTACTGAGCAATATATCTGATTATGTCTATTTCTGAACAGGAAAATTGATCAATTAAGGGAAAAGGAGGTTTGCAGAGCCAAGCGCTGAAAGAAGGGGGTGGGGGGGAAGCTGCAGGCGAAGTTCCTGCTGGGAGCTAATGAAAGTTCCACATAAGAAGTTAGATTCCAAATTGGAAGCCATGAGAGCCCAGCTCACTTCAGTCAAACCAGAGTGAGAGAACATGTTGGGGGAAAGATGGAACGAGGGCAGTTTTTTAAAAAGTAATTTATGGAACTGATGAATGAGCTCCTTGTGAGCCCTGAACTCGGCTGCTCATGCAAAGAAATTCTTTCTAAAAATGTCAGTCCTCAGAGGGCAGGAGATAATGGGTGTTTCATCTGCTCTTTATGGGTCTAGCAGCAAACAGTATAGACTTAGATGCTTCAAAGGCATTAGGCCATATACACTAAATAGGTATATGTTATGGGTACTTGCCAACTGCACTGCTGTTGAGAACAAAGGGAAGTTGTACACGATGGCATAGTATATAACAAAGTGTTAAATTTTTAATGGTGATTTATAAGCTAATCAAATCATAAGAACCCACATTAACTAACATGAATATAAAGAGCTCCTTAGTTCTTTCAGCCACTGTTGTTCATCAAGCCCTATTACATGGCTCTCAAGGGTACTTGTGAATGAATGAAATAGTTACAGAAACCCATATTCCTGAGACTGGTCACAAACTCAGAAGATCAGTGAGTCTAAACCCTTTTCCATAATAAAATGGGGGTAGGGAGATACACTACTTAACAGAAAACAAAGTTGAGAAAAGCAATTTAGATTAAAAGTGATAGCGAGCCAACTCTATTTTTGAGGAGGTCTTGGGAATACAAAACGCTGCATCCCTCTGGAAACCCTCTGAGAAGAAAAGAAAGAATAAAGTGGTGGTGACTTTGGGGCAATGTTGGTTATGTCGTAGGATAGTCACACTGGCATTAGCCAACATTTTTATCCCGGCTGACTATTTGGCCTAGTACTAGTGAACCAAGAAGATTTGAGAATCATCTAAAATCACTGCATCCCTGGTCTCAAGGAGCCCAGTAGTATGTTATGATCTATCCTTCCTGGTCAATAGTTCATGCTTATGGAAACACTTAGTTTTCCATATCTGAATTTGTCCTGTATCAGGAATAAGACGAATTCAAGATACCTCTTCAGTGTCTTCGTCAAGACACTGAACGAACGGTTTGAGACTCTTCATATTCCTGAAGCAAGAAGATGTCATTGGGCTACACTGGTACGTGATAGGGTCAAATGGAAATGTTACTGGTGCCCACTCAAGCAAATCAATGAATAACGGGATGTCAAGTGATCAAGTGATCAGGAATAAGAACTCTGGGTTAACTTGAGAGAGTTCTTGATCACCCTCAGAGCACTCAGAGCTGAGTCCTACTGTGAAGTACTTCTGAGTTGGCTGTTTTTTCTTTGGTTGGTTTTTTTTATTAAGAATGACTAATATACCTTCACATTACTTTCAAGTGTCCAGCATACTGATTTGACCATTGTATAAACTGCAGAATAATCAGTGCATTAACTTGAGTTAATGTCTATCACACATACAAAATTTTTCACGTATGAACAAGAGCTTCAAAAATCTACTCAGAACCTTTTAGATACACAGTCCACTACTGATGCAATCACTGTGGGCTCTATTACCTCTTATGACTTATTTCATAACTGGAAGTTTATACTGTTGATCTCCTACATTGCATGTACTTATTATCGTATAAAGTTGATATATGCTAAGCCCCAGAGAGTGGAAAGCTATGTCCAGATCCCCAAGTTAGCAGGGTCCCAACCTCAGGGAACTCACACAGCAAGATTCTGTTCTTACAAAATAGTTAAGATCCAGACCTTAGAGTGCAGATGTTAATCTATAGCAAGTGACCCACAGATGCCTTTCACTTTTCCAATGAAATTGAAAATTAGCACCAATCACTGTGTGGGACTTAGCCATTGCAAAGGACCCAGGTTCACGCCAAGGCAATGCCCCCTTTTAAATGAATTTGTGGGAACAGCACAGTTACCCCAGGAACTAAATCCCATTGAGGCCTAGTTTGAATGAGTCACCCACCCCCACTGACCTCACTGCTGACCGCCCTCTTAGGATCACCCCCCTTTTCCTCCCACCTACTTCAGTCCACAATTTGTGCTACCATATGGTAAAGGTTGGGGTCAGACAGATAAAAACGGTTCATTATGCTGAAGAATGGTTAACAAACACGTGAATGTAAATTCTAACACATTGTAAAAACTGTGGCAAACCAGGCTGAAAAGAGACTTTACTGATGGCAGGAAATCTGTTTCTCAGCTCCACCCCAGCCCTTCCAGTTCATTACAGGTATTGTGGAGAGAAAATGAGGTTTTGTGTCCTTGCTTGGCAATCTGCACCCCGCTCCTCTGCCAGATTTCTAATGACTTTTCAATGATGATTTAAGAGGTTTCATGCCTGCACGTTGTAAAGGATTTCCAGCTCGGCTCTGCCCTCCTCAGGCAGTGTCCTGTCCAACCCCCAGCCCCCAGACACACACACACACACACACACACACACACACACACACACACACACACACACACAGTCCCCAATCAACAGGACCCAGTAAGCAACTTTTGTCCCAGTCTCACTTCACGGCTCACTCTGCATGTCACAATGCTCTCTGAGGTCATACTCAACCCAGCAACCCCTCCAGAGCACCATGGTTTATACTAGCATTGGAGCCATATCAATTTGTAAGCATTGTGGGTGGCATGTCCCACCCCTGCGCCCCTACCCACCCCATACCACCCACCACCACCCAACAACCACCAAAATGAAACTTCCCATAGCCCCAAGAATTTGAATTAAAATCCAACAGTTTCTTCTCAAGTCAGCAGCTGTCACTCAAAACACACACACACACACACACACACACACACACACACACACACAACCCTATTAACCCTATTGAGATGGCTTGCATGCCTCAGCTCTCTCCTTGCGGACCTCAAAGTATTAAACCACAGGACTGAGTTAGCCTAGGGGAGATGCACGCTTAGGCAGAGATGTATGCTAGGCTCAAGTCTAGAAAGTGAGGAGCACCTGCTCTGCTCCCTCTGAAATCTCTTCTCCAACACCTATCATCACCCCCCTTTCTATGGTGTAGAAACACACCTGGTAGCTCTCAGAGCTTACTCATGGATCTCTATTCAGGGATCCTTGGTGGGCTCAGGAGGCCAACTGGGATATCAGGGATTAAACCCAGGTAACTGCATGCAAAACAAGCAGCCTACCCATTGTTCTATGATTCCATGAGCCCACCTTACCTTCTACCTTTCACCACTGGGCCAGGACACAGCATCTCCTATCTATATGGGACAGCCATGCAAATTAAATGGACGGCATCTAATTTGGGACCCCAAGTCCCACCTGGACCACCTCATTCCGTTCCTGGGCATAAAGTTTGACGAAGAGCAAAACTGGAATTAAGCTGCTACTTCTCCCCTTGGCTTGGAACCTTTCTTGAATGAGTGCACTATGGGGCTCAGTGACCCCACAGGTTACTCTGAGCAGCACCTGTCTCCCTTCTTTGCCACTTCCTTCTCTTCTCTATATACCTTTTCTTTCATGCCAGACTGCCTGCTCCCCACCCCAGACCAACTTTGATTCAGATGAGCCCAAGATACAAACAGCTGCCCCATCATCTGAATGTTGTAGGGAGGAATGAGACCAAGGTGCTCTGTGATACTTTTCACTCCATAACTCCAGCTCACCTGGACTCAGCCTGCTCAATTCTAGAAAACGTCTGCAAAGTGCAAGTTCTTGCTTGGTTTTGTCACCCCCAAGTAGGAACAAAACAAGTGACCACTTTCCCCCTTCATTCTCTTTCCCTTCTGGAACTGACACATTTGCACCTCCATTTTTTCCTTCCTTGTGCACATCTTGACACTCACCAACAACAATTATTTGTGTCCTCAGAACTACACTACAGAACTAATTTAACAAGGACGGTGAGATTATTAGTATTTCCAACCTGTCCAATACATATAGCAGACTACTTGCTCATCTGTACTTTGGTGAGCTTGATCCTTTCTTACACTCACTCTAGTTAAGATGCCTCCCACCAGTGTTAGTTTACTTTTCCAGAAATTGAGGAGGTCAGCAAGTGATTTCTAAGGTCAAATTAATTCTAAAGTCATATTCAGTGAACTAAAAGACCTCTTAAATATGATGAATAACATGCATTCCTATAAAAGGGTATATAAGAAAACATATATTGGTCACATTTAAAGTCAGAATGCACCTGGGCGCATCATTTCTTGGACTCGAACTTGCACCATGTTGTGATAAGGAACAGGTCCTGTGACGCCATGCTCCAGATTTCTAGGGTCAGATCATGCCTTTCCTCACTCAGGAAGCCCTGGCTTCCAGGCAAAACACAGTTATTGCTAAACTATCAATTACTTTCTTTTCATTTCCTACATGCAAAAGAAATTAGTGGAGTAATGGAAATTAATTGAGGTTGATTTATTTTGCTGAGAGCCTTATAGAAATGTTGAAAAGTGAAAAGGAAGAAGGAAGACGGAAGAAGGAGGGGAAAGAGAAGCAAATAAACCGTAAGAATATCTGATCAAAAGCACCAAGTTTGGTCTTCCACTCTGGAACCTGTAAGAAGAGTTCTTTGAAGACTGACATCAGAGGATACATATTTACTGGAGGGGCTGCCGGAGTTCCCAGCAGATCCTGGAACCTCCCTCATTATCATTTTTAAAATGGTCAAGGAAATGAAATAATACTTCTAGGTGCCTAAGGTAGCCAGTGACAAGATGCACATTTCCAGGGGCCAGAGAGATAGTGATGCAGCAGGGACCTAAGATGCAGAGTACCGGGTCACTTTAAATCAATGCCCCTGGAACAGGCAGCCAATCAGAATGTAGAATGGGATGATTGGGGGTGGGATTTGAATACAGATAAAAGGAAACCTCTAGCCCCATCTTTATTCTCTCTCTCTCTCTTTCTCTCTCTCTCTTTTTCTCTCTGTGTCTGTCTGTCTGTCTGTCTGTCTGTCTGTCTGTCTGTCTCTCTCTCTCTCTCTCTCTCTCTCTCTCTCTCTCTCTCTCTCTCTCTCTCTCCCCCTCCCTCTCTCCCTCCCTCCTACCGCCAGATCAGGTAAGGTTGAAAACCCAGACACTGGGCCCAGTACAAGTAGGCCAAGGAGGGCCAGGCAGAAACAGGTACAGGTAGGGCTCAGATGCCCAGGAAAGCTGAGGTCTATAGACAGGGCTTAGATTCCCAGGTCGTGGCAAGATACTGAGCACAGGAGTCTCACCCACATGCACAGGGCCATGGCCAGAGACTACGGAAAGCTGGCACAGGATGACAGAAACTGTTGGGATACAGTTGGGAGGCCCAGCAGCAAGTACAGAGCACAGGGATTCAGCCATGCACATGTGGCGGGAAACTGGGAAAGCTCAGGGACAGGACCAGTGACATCGTTCCCCACAGGTGAGTTGATTGTGTGGAACAAGACAGGCAGATCATTCACAGGACCAGACAGTGTCAGGGACAGGACTGGAGACACTGTTCACAAGTAAAAGAGAAGCCTGGACATCTGGGGGAGGGACTCGAAACCATCTACCTCTTCTGTGCATTACACTAGCTTTCATTCTTCTGAGTCTTGTATGCAAATATTTCATATAATTCTCAAGAATCCATCAGCACAGAAAAATCCATTTTTGAACTCACAATAGTACAGCCAGTAAGCAGCTTACCTTGCATGCAGCCGACTGGGCTTCAATCCCTGGCATCTCATATGGTGCCCCAAGCACCACCAGGAGAGATTCCTGGGTGCAGAATTAGGAGAAACACCTAAGCATTTCCGGGTGTGGCCCCAAAATAAAAATGAAACAAAGGAAAAATATCACAATTCTAGATGTATTGGGTAAGAGAGGGGTTAGCAAGAAAGAGAGGATCACAGCACAAAAAGCTGCATTCAGGGTGTGGATTAATTGTCAAAAAAACATGTCCAATGGCTCTCTCCCATCGCATTAATAATACTGGAATGGAAATGAAATCTTTTCAGCTGTCTGACAAGCATCCTGGAGCCTCCCTGTGTCTCTCTGACCCACCTTCTCACCCCCACATATGATGGATGGTCGAGGAATGGGCCCTGTGACAGTCTCTTTCTTTGCTTTCTGCAGCCTTTTTTCCTCCGTTCTTCCCTACAAAAGAAAAAGAAACCGCATGGGAAGGAGGGGCTTCTTTTCGACTCCAGCCTCAGGAAGAAAGCTGTCTGCGCAGGGAATGGGCAGTAGTGAAGTCTGTCCGAGCACTTTGGAAATGCTTGCCTTGCCCAGGGATGGGCCTGGTGGGTCCCCTGCTGGTGGGATGACACTGAGTGCCTGTGAGCCGTTTCAGGGACAGTCCTACAAAAGGCCCCAGCTGGTCTGACACTGCTCCTTCCGGAGATGCTGTTATTATTGCCTTGGGTAATTAAAATATAGGCCAGATATAAAAAAGAACACTTAATTTAAAGTTTTGATAGAGATGCATTAAGGATCCCTATACATGAATGAATTCATAATGGCCAAATGACATATTTATGCCATGTACTTAGTTATGCTTTAGCTAACTCCATGATTCTAATTTATTTGCTGGTAAAACACCTTCCTGGCTGCCGTGCTCTGCTGAGTTCACGTCTGTCAAATACCTATTCAATAAACAAACAACAACGTGACAGATAAATAAAGTCCATTGTGGAGAATAACAATGGATTCCACCTTCCTGAAGACAAAGACTGAGCTGCCTGTTTTTGCCCTGCTTGGCTGTTCCACAGGCAAATCTCTCTTCCCCCTTCCATTCCCTTAGGCACTAACTTAACCTTCAGGCTCTGGTCTTCACTTTGCAGCTGACCTCTATCCCTACATCCTTTTTCCAGCTTCCAAGACTTTCTAAACATACAATACTGATTATTACATTCTGCTACACCCTTTCAAGATTTCCTTATTGCTGCCATGCTGGGTATGGCAGATAGCTTGCCTATGTAAATATCCACCAGCAGAGTAAGTGATAGTGATGTTCACTGAACACTTACAATGGGTTAGAGACTTAAGATGTATCAGAACTTGATCGGTAATATAGCAATATATTAATAAAATGTGATCATTAGTATAACAATATAAAAAACTTCATGAAATCATAATTATATCATTATTGATATTTCATAAATATAAAATATCAAACTTTAATATGTAGTGATATATTATTGATATATTGTAATTAGTAGAGCCCAAGGGCACTAATTAATTAGTAGAGCCCTTGGGCTCTACTAGCATGAGACAGGACATATGGAGATGTTACTGGTGCCCGCTCGAGCAAATCAATGATTAACAGGAAGATAGTGATACAGTGAGACAGTGATTGTAATTAATGATTTTATAGTAATGAAATTTTTTTTTTTGCTTTTGGGGTCACACCTAGCAACACTCAGAGGTTACTCCTGACTTTTTGCTCAGGAATTACTCCTGGCAGTGCTCAGGGGACCATATGGGATGCTGTGGATTGAACCCAAGCCAGCCACATGCAAGGTAATAGCCCTACCCACTGTACTATCGCTCTGGCCCAATTTTTAATATTTTATACATATATGTACAATATTTATATACTTGAAATTATAAGTTTCTGTCTCTTGGGCCTAAAGGCCAGCAAACTTGCGAGGTGAGGCAGTGTCCTACTTTTCTCCCTCAGTTGTTATTGTATACATTATATATAAATCATAATATATAACTGTGTATCAGAACATAATATGTATTAAGAATTTATTCTTTGCCTTGGGATAATGCTGCAAATACCAGTGAAATTCTTGCACTGATGAGAAATTGGCCATTGAGCAGCACACCAAAGCAGGACAACAGCAAAGGCAGGATTTGGTGCCCAGCTCTGACTCTTTACAAGGTCTGTGCACTTCCCAATACATCATGTTTTCTCTGTCAGTGGAGCTTAGTGGTGACACAACAGTATGTATGAAGAGCTTCTTGTATTCTATGCAAACTCTCAGTGCTTTACACGGAATTACTGATGGAGTGAAGTTCTTATGACCCACCCACCCCAATCTTACAGAAGAGACATAAGATAAAAGCCTAAAGAATTTTCCTTTCCCAGAGCCACACAGTGGGTTAATGACAATTCCAGGATTTGAAATGATGTAGCGGAGTCCACGTGCTAGGCTCTCTGAAGAACTGAAGTCAGGGGCCAGAGCGACAGCACAGCGGGTAGGGCATTTGTGGCTGAGCCGGGTTCAATCTCCGGCATCCCATATGGCCCCCCGAGCACCGCCAAGAGTAATTCCTGAGTGCAGAACCAGGAGAAACCCTGAGCATTGCTGGGTGTGACCCAAAAAAAAAAAAAAAAGAACTGAAGTCAGTGGACCCCCATGGGTGGGTGATGCAGGACGGAGAGGAGAGAGATGGTCACTTTCTCCTGATCCACCTCTGCCACCCAGGGAAGGGCTAGGAAGTCTAGGACTGGTGATCTGCAATGAGCACCTTCATGGCGCAGACCTTGAGTCCGACTAGCCCCACTAGGTGACCGTCAGCTATGATTGACAGTCTGACAATCCTGTGACCACCTGACATCTCCTTGTCCTTCTCAGCACTGGAGTTAATCCTCACCATCCAATTTCTCAGAAGCTGTGAACTCATGCTGGAGAAAGGAATCTTCCTTGGCAGGAAAGGGTGGACAGTCCTAGGCTACGCCTTTCAGGTCCTGCCTTTCTCTCAGAAAAGAATTCCAAGAGAAAACGAGCAGTGAATAAAAACAGCTTCTATTTGGAGCTTTTGGGAAAGGGGGGGAGAGAGAGAGAGAGAGAGAGAGAGAGAGAGAGAGAGAGAGAGAGAGAGAGAACACAGGCTTCTCCAAAGGTGGAGAGAGCTGCAATACACAACTCAAGAGGGGAAAAGAGGGTTGTTGGGTGACACGCCTTAGGCTCTGGCTATACTTAACTTATGTGAAGAGCTACTCCCTGCCTTTAGGGAATCTCCCGAGCAGACACAATGGGAGCTTGGGCAGAATTGGATTGATTTCATAATTTTATCGGGCATAAATATTTTTATCATGAATAATATAAATCTTGCTTGCCCCAATTCATACTCTTCCTGCTCCCAAGGGTCCCCGCATGGGACATACATGTAGATAGTCCAAGAGTACTTGGTCACATTGGATCAACCATAATGCAATCAGTTCTCCTAGTTCTAAGAGACATGTCAGTGCACCTCTGGGCAAACTGATGTGTCTCTGATTCTAAAGGTAACGCCAAAGTGAATTATTCTGACAGATTTTGGACCTTAGTGGGATCTAGAGTTTGGAATCAGCTGGCTATATATTCATGGTAAGTATTAATGCCATTTCTTACAAATTACATTCTGAACTGCTTTCTGGTTCAGAGATGCAGCCCTCCCAGCTCTGCTAGGGAGATTTTACCTCAGGGAATCAGATCTGGCATTTGTGAAGCTTGAGATATAGGGCCCACCTGAAGATCTGCATTTAAATAGAGTCATTTACCTGGCTTCATCTCTAGATAGGCTGGGCTGGAAGGTTTTGGCGGGCTTCTAGTTATAAAATAAGCTAGGAGAAAGGAGAAAGGGCTTTTGGCCATTTTGGCTTCTCTTTGCTCTCTGCCTCTCCTCTCCGCCTCTCGGTTATCTTCCCTGTTAGGCTTTAACACATGGTAGTGGCCTAGGATTCTAAACCTACACATGGCCAGGGCCCAGCTAGGAACCTAAGTCCAGGGTTTTCCTGTTACTGGATTGTATATCAGAACCTGTGAGAGTAAAGCCTTTTAAACTGCACTGGACTCCTGAGTTTTCATCCAGCCCCACCGGTTTCAGAGGTATAAGGGAACTCGTTCCCTGATATCACTGGGGACCCCAGCGGCACCCTGATAGTGGGTGACATATATGCTTGGGTACCACATGTACTTAGCCACATGGACACAAGCAGCACATGAGCTTGGTTAGTATACATACACACTTCCTTTGCTCAAGTCATCTATTACAGGGTTTTTCCAAAAGCTACCTCATGTAAGTCTGCTTCTACGGTAGTTGGCGAGGAATAGAATTAGGATTGGTTAATGGTCTTCTTTGAAATTTCTTTCCTTGGCCTTTGTTTCTTCTGGGGGGTCCAGCCTTCTCTGGTCTGTGCTGGGACCAGGTAAAGGCCTTACCAGACTTCAGTTCCTGTGCTCACAGGGTGGATGCTGATAGCTTTATAGCTAGTTGATTTAATTGTTTCACAAAAAAATTTCCACTGACATGGCTGGCTCTTCCCTATCTGCTTCCATCAGAATCAGGTAAATTCTTTCAAAATTGAGAATTGGAGCTCAGAGGTATAGGAAGAGTGCAAAGAAAAGTGCCCACAGATATGAGGGAAAATACATTCCAGAGATGTTAAGGGACTGTTCCTGGAACTTCCATTGCCAATCCTTTACACACAACCTTGTGCTTCTTAACTTTTATTTTCCCTACTATCGAGACTTGGTAAAAGGTCTTCCACAAAAAGCACAGTTCTTTACAAGACGTCCCTCCATCAGACACCAGCTACAAGTTCAGGGGTCTCCAGGCTAGTCCTCACTTCTGACTAGCTGGCTACAAAGTTAGAGCCTCCTACTGCTCACTAGGGCTCAGTCATTTGCTTGAAAGACTCACAGGCTCCACAAAGGCACCAAACTTATTGCCATAATTTCATTGAGGCAAAAGATTAAAGCAGAACCAAAGGGAAAGACTCCCTGTGGGATCTGTGAAGGGAGTCAGACCTGAAGCCACCTGAAGATGGTGGCATCTTCCAGGATTATAACTGCCTGGTGCACACAGGCAATGGTAAAAGGACTGTCCACGAGGTAAACTCGCTCACATTCAGGAGTCAGAGCTGTTATGAGGGTTTAATTATGTATATATTGGTTAATTGGGTCATTTGCCACAGGATTGCGTTCCTTCACCAGCCCTGCGCTCTTCCCAGAGTTGGTGCTGATGGCACTGGCTCAGTACCTCCACCTTCTAATCAGACAACTGATTTTCAGACACACTTAGCCTACAACCTGAGTCAGCTTATGCCATAAGCCATCAGGTATAGTCCACTGGTCACCACGAGAAACAAAAGCATTCCTAATGCTGGAGAAATCCCAACAGTTTAGAGATCCTCTTCCAGGAACCCAAGGCTGGACAAATCCTTTGTCACATGCCTATGATGCAGACTATGTAGCAGTTAACGCTCTGTGCAAATCATGTGACTGCGTGCTGGAAGAAAAGCCAACAAGAGAAGCCAGTATTGATTCAGTTGATGACTCCTAAAGGATCTATCCAATTTTTTCAGGCTATCTTAACTAAATTAGAGGCATCATAGAACAATTTCATCAGTTTTTCAGATATTAGCTATCAGACAAATAATTCTAATGGGCTTTGATCAAGTGTATACACTTTGCTAGGGTGTGAGCCCCTGAGAGTCTCACCATTAATCTCTACCAGCAAAATCTCACCAACTACTCTGGGTGAAAATGGGAGAGAGTGAAGGGGGTTGTGAGGAATATGTGAGGTCAGATAGCCCAACACTCACATTTTACAGTTGAAGAGACTGCAGACAAATGCCTTCAGGAGGCCAGGAGTGCACTGCCGGGCAATTACTCTCCGTTGAAGGTCAGCACCTGAGTTTCCACTGCAACTCCCACCCCTTACAAAGGTGATATTCCTCAGCTGCTGAATATATTGAAAAAGCACAAGGCATCTATCTGTCACATTGAGCTTTGGTTTCCTCATCTTAAAGTAAGGGAATGGACTCAAGACTCCCAAGCTCAAATATACTTGCCTTTTGGGAGATGTTAACACAATTGATTTAAACAGGCAGATTTGAAATAACGAGAGTGGTGGGACTAGGGGAAAACAGAAGATGCCCCCAACTCAAGGACTTCTTGTTTGCATTTTAGGAAATAAATCAAAATTCCCATGGCACAGGATTTACCATCACTGATGAGCTGAGCTCCCAGCTCTCTGTATCAAGGAGTCTTTCCTTAGTACATTATTGTCAGCTTGATTTCCCCTATGACAGACATACTCCCACAGTCAAGGGAAGGAGATGGCTTGGCAAAGGAGAAAGATAGAAAAATCTCTAACTGGGAGTTTGATAAGCAGCTATAAGAATATCAGAATAGTTGAAGACTTGGTCTCTACACCTCACAGTTTCTCCCTAGATCATTCTGAATTGAATGGCCCATACCAAGCAACTGTCACAAGGAACTGGCATTTACCATGAGAATGGCAGCCAGGGAATGGTGCAGTACACAGCCTGCACAACAGTGCCCAGCAGCCCTGGGTGGCCTGGTCCTTAAAAAACAAGGGGGTTCTGGGGCCAGAGCGATAGCCCAGCAGGTAGGGCATTTGCCTTGCACGCGGCCGGCCTGTGCTGGCCCAGGTTCGATCTCCTGCATCCCATATGGTCCCCCCAGCACTGCCGGGAGTAATTCCTGAGTGCAGAGCCAGGAGAAACCCCTGAGCATCGCCGGGTGTGACCCAAAAAAATAAATAAATTAAATAAAATAAAAAACAAAAACAAGAGGATTCTGGGACCTCCAAATCCTGCAGAAATGTTCTACTTTTTCCTAGGCTTAAAGCAATAACCCAGTTTTCCTGCTTTCTGAACAACCAAGTTTTCTCTCTCTCTCTCTCTCTCTCTCTCTCTCTCTCTCTCTCTCTCACACACACACACACACACACACACACTCCTGAATGAGCTTAACCTTGAAAATAAAAGCTTCTATTCCCCAGACAATGTCTCTCCCTCCTCAGTGAGGCCTGGTCCCCTAGTTCTGTTTATTTTTTTTTTAATTTTTTTATTTTTACAATTAAAAAGTTCATATTTGGGTTTTGGTCATACAGTGTTCCAGCACCCGTCCCTCCACCAGTGCCCATCTCCCACCACCAACGTCCCCGCTTCCCTCCCCCTTCCCCCAGCCCACCTCCATGGCAGGTTCTTTATTTCTTTCCCTTTCTCTCTCTCTTTTCCTTCCCTTCCAAACTATGGATTACAGTGGGAGTCAGAGGTTAGGTAAGACAGAAAATGGAACAGTGTGCTAATAATTGTCGAGGGTACTAATGCCAACCTAGAACTGATCCCCTAGTTCTGAATGACAAGGCACGCAAGGGCAGGGGCTGCCCTCCTGGAACCACCCTCGGGTCTGATCCGCATAAGTTCCTCTCTCTTGGCTCAGCTTCTGTCCCCTCTCCAAGCTCTGGCCACATCCAGGGAATGCTGCATCCTCAGCAGCCTCTCCCAGGCCCTCAAGCACTGATCCTTCCGCTCAGGAGCAGGAGCCTGGAGGCCAGAGCTTGAGAGGCGAGGCGGTGTTCTACTTTCCTCCCTCAGAGGGAGAGCAGGGCTTCTCTCTGCAGCTGCCAGCGCTCCTAATGTTATTGTGCGCAAGAGGCCCCCAAGACAGCTCCAGCAGGAGCGAATTAATAATTGTTGGCAACGGAGCTCCCGCAGCAAGCAGCTCCTCCCCCTGGGGGACCGTTTGCCCTTCTTCAGAGAGTCCTCCACAACTGGTTTTGCAAACTTATTTCTGTGTAAACAGAGATCGGAAGTACTGCCTATTGATTTTAAGTGTCCCTTCATTTCCATCAATGCTTAGAGCTGGGTGTCAGGCCCTGTGCACCTTGATTACTGCAGACACCAACTGGGGCTTCACCTTGAACAGAGTGGAGTCTCTGCCTTTCGAGACCCAACAGTCCATGGGTTATGAGCTGTGTCCCTGCCTAGGCCCCAGGCCCGGATCCCTGCGGCAGCCCCTCACAGTCAAGCTGACCTGAGGGCCAATGAGCAAAGGGTCCACCTTAGCCTTCTCAGCACTCCCCATTCCCACTGCTCTGCCTCCAGCCGCAGCCACCTGGGCCCTGCTCTCCGAGCCATGTTCAGGGCTCCTGCAAGTCCTTGTTCCTTCCAGTGCCTTGAGAGAAAAGACTGTGGTACCCAATCATCGGCGGCTCCTAAATAATTAAAAGAAATTTGCATTTTGTAAGTACTCAAAATAGATGCTGAAATTCTAACTTTTTTTTGTTTTTATTCTTTCTTTTGGGGGGGACAGGGATGGGTCAAGTGGGGATGCTCAGGGGCTAATTCTAGCTCTATTTGCTCCTGATACTGCGTCAGGGGACAGGCAGTGCTGGAATCAAACTAGGGCTTCCAGCATGCGGCACATAGCCCATTGAACTATCTCTCTGGCCCTTAATTCAACCTTTTCCAAAAGAATCTCTGGGCACATGCCTCGTTTAGGGGGTTGCCACACCTCAACTTGAGATATGTACATCCATCCTTTTATTATGGAATAACTTACCTTGTTCTTACCCACTGGAGAAGCCCATGTTTTGGGGCCTCTTTGAATGCAAGACTCTGCCTGTGTCTTTCACCTTATATTTCCCTAAGTAAACCTATTTTAATTGGAGGGGGAGAGAGAGGGAAAGAGAGAGAGAGGGAGAGAGAGAGACTGATCACGTGGGCTTGAGACAGCTCACTGGGACTGCTCATCTATCCATCTCTGTGTCTCGCCCATGGGGCAGCCTCTAACCTCATTTGAAAGGGGCTTGAGTATCCCACTTGCTGGTGCTTCCACCACTGTGATGGATCTGACACACTGGTCCATAAGAATATTGAGAGCAAAAAAGTCTAAAGATGAAAAATATATAGCCAGAGTGAGGCACCAAAGCCAACAGACTGGGGGGCCGGAGCGATAGCCCAGCGGTAGGGCGTTTGCCCTGCACGCGCCGGCCTATGCTGGCCTGGGTTCGATCCCCGGCATCCCATACGGTCCACCGAGCACCGCCAGGAGTAATTTCTGAGTGCAGAGCCAGGAGTAACCTCTAAGCGTCGCCAGGTGTGACCCAAAAAGCAAAAAAAAAAAAAAAAAAAACAAAGCCAACAGACTGGGGTCCAAGTTCCTGTAGAGGTGATGACAGCCAAGGGTGAACCAGCTGACAGAAGCTTGCAGACGAAGCCAGAGACCCACAGGCCAGAGAGGATGAAAGCTGGAAGCTGGCAGCTTGCAGGTTCCAGAGACCAGCCACAGTGCCAGCTCCCGAACTCCATGAGATTCCCTAAATGCTGATGATTAATGCTCCGTTCCCTAATCTTGCTTCCCAGTGGGTGACCTGCAGAAGGGCATCATCAGAAGCATCTGGAAATTTCTAGAAACACAGAGGCTCTTACCCCAGATCCTTTGTATGTGTCCGATTTTCAAGAGAGCCCTGATGATTGCTGTGTGCACAGGGCTGCTTAGTGGGAGTTTCTCTCCCTACTGAGACACGTCATAGGGGCCCCAGGATGGCTCGAGGCTAACATGCATGCAGGTCTTGCCTCCAAGGGACCTGGGTTCCATGGCACCACAAACAACAACAACAAAACATCCTGCTTGGCATTGCCATCCCACTAGACCAGGAGTTCCACCTGAATCCCTGAAACCGAACCCCACTGCTGCACGCTCTCTGCCCTGGCAGCTCCCTGGGCACCCAACTCAGTGCCTGGCCCTAACACCTGACAAATCCAGCCAGAAGTAAATGAACCACTCCAGCAACAGCAGCCCTGCAGCCAACCAGCTGCTCTCCTGGGAAGACAGTGTGTCCTTCCTCACAGAGCCTGTCACTGCTGTCTTGCCAGCCTGGCCTCTGCCAGCCTGCTTCCAGGGGCTTCAGCCTGAGACACACAGGGGAGACATAGCTTTCTCCTTCGGCCTGCCCTTGGTTGAGTGAACTGTCCTGGGCAACCAGCTCGAGCCCCAGGTTGGTTTCCTCACTGTGGCCAAGTGTTCCTATAAGAGATGCAAGACAGGCAGCATTAGTAGTCTAAGTCCCCAGGCCCTGACTGCAACCTGAAAGGACTGGCACTAAGGGTTCTTGGTTTCAATTTCTCTGCCCACTTAGAAGTTTCAGGGCAAATTGTTAAATCAATGCCCTGAACTGAAGTGAAACTCCCCACCACAGGCCAGGACAGGGTGATGCCATGCCAGAGACCTCTACACACACAGTTCCTGCAGGTCAAAGGCATGCCCCAACATACTAAGGCAGGCCAGCCTGCTAGGCATCTGGGTCTTTCTGCTTTCACTGTGGGTTGGCAGGCTCAGGGAAGAAACTCCATCGTTCCAGAGTCCTGCCTGGTCTATGGACATTTATACCAAAATATGAGTAGATATCATCCCTGAAGCCACATCATGATAATCACCTGCATCTCTTACTGCTTTGGGAATCTATCTTTTTCTGTGATTCATCCTCTTGAAGTCCCTAAGTCACTCAGAGGTGTTCCATAGGGCACCATCGTTTCCCCAAATGAGAAATCAGGGTTCAAAGAGGTTAGCTGTTTACTTGACGACACATCAGCCTTTTGTGAAAGTTTTCTGACCCTGGTCTACTGACTTTGGTGCTCCAGTCACCAAATTTCCAAAATACGTTGCCTATCTTTGTGCTTGCTGATTTCCTGCCTCTAATCTCTTCTTATACACACCAGTTATCTTTCCTCATCTTGCTGCAAAAAATTAATTCCCAAAGCTATCTATGATCTCTGTTTTGAATGCAATGTTTTCTTCCAAAAGTTGTCCCTAACCCCCAGGACCTATGAGAGGGACCTAATTTGGAAATTATTAGTATAATTGTGTTAAGATGAAGCCATACTGAATTAAGCTGGGGATTATTTATTATGACTAATGCTCTAAAAGAATAGTTAGATTAATAAAATGGAGGGGAAATATACACATAGGCACTCACCCTACAGGAAAGAAAGTCATGGTAAGTCAGAGACTGATTGGAATTTAAAAGCCAAGGAAAACCAAGACTTGCTGGAAGCTACCAAAAACCAGGAAGAGCCGAGGAAGGAGCTAAGCTTTCAGAGAAAGCATGGTCTGCCGTTATGGGAAGTAATAAATATCGATTGTTGAAAGACACCTCGTTTTGTGGTAGTCTATTATGGCAGACCTAGGGAATGAATATATCTTTCATGTTCCTGAATCCCATGGATAATTTCTATTCCTCATATTACTTGACACCTACACTTATCTCCCTGCTCACACCACAAACAGATTCTCTATTGGACACTGTGGTCTTACATTCTCTTGGTTTCATTCATTAGTCACTCTTGTCTCACCTATTCCACAATAGTTGAATAGAGAGCTTCCTTCCTTTAACAGGCCATCACAGGTTGGAGTAACTAAAACTGGATTGTCCCCATGACCTCTTCTCCCATCTAGTAATCTCAACCAGGCCACCATTTTATTCACTACCTACCAAATTCATCATTAACTCTCAGAATCCATTTCAGCCCTCTCCTCTGAGCACCACAATTTCATTTCCACTTGCCTATTTTTAATACCCTGAAGAACTCATCAAACATAGTGTGGCCAGTGGTAGAATCCAAAAGTTCCCCATCAACCTAATGGATTTGTTTGTTTGTTTTTGTTTCTGAGTCACTGGCAATACCTATGGGTTACTCTTGGCTCTGCAATCAGAAATCACTCCTGGCAATGCTCAGGGGGACCATATGGGATGCCAGGAATTGAACCCAGGTCAGCCATGTGCAAGGTAAACACCCTACCCACTGCACTATTTCTCCAGCTCCTGGGGAGGCATTCTTGACATCTTCTCCTTCACCTTCTGTCCAGTCTTTTACAGGTTTTGATATTTTTAAACTATTTGCACTTCCCACTTTCTTTGATTACATGGTCTCTATGCAAGTGCCAGCTTTTGATATCTCTCAATTGGGACATACAACAACAGAACACAACCCCCAAAAGTCATCTCCTTGTGCTTTGCCCCACACCCTTTTGCCACTCACTAGTCATTCTCCACCCAGAAGACAGAGCACCCTCAAAGCACAAGTCTTATCATATCTCTGGTCTTATTTAAATTCCTAACATTTTCTCCTAGATCTCAAGATAACAAAATCCCAGTGGAGCACTATGACACAGATGAGCACTGCTCATAACCAATTTGCAGAAGTTACTTAATTCTCTGTCTCAATTTTCTCTACTATAAAACAGAAATTTTACAGAGATCTAATATACACTTTTTTCTTTTCAGTAATATTCTATTAAGTTATCAGAAAAGTTAAAATGAATTAATACATAAGAAGTATTTAGTATGGTACCTGGAATATAGTAAATTTCAAGTAAAAACTAATGTTAAGATACAATCATTATTCATATTCTAATTTTCACTGTCTCCTTGCCGACTACACTCAGTCACATTTTCCTTCTTTCCTATCCCTATCTCCAGTTTTTCTTCATCTGCCACAGGGCCTTAGCACATACTCAGCACAAACCTGTATTATCTTCACCTCTTTGCCAACTTGCATACCATTCAACTTGTAGCTTTCAGAAGTGTCACCCCTCAGAGAATCTTTAAGTGACTTGCAGCTAGGATTTAAGACCCCATCATAACACACATTTTCTGTGTTGGATTTACTACTACTGCAACTGTACTGAGTTATTATTTTCCAGCATATGCTACTTTACTGTGTCCAAGCTCTCTGAGCATGCACTCTGGTCTTTCTTGCATTCCCCTCCCATGCCTAGCACTGTGATCCTAAGCAACACTTACAGAATAGTTGTTGTACATATAAATGAACACTCAGTGTATCAGATTACAATTCACCAGCAAACTTTCCATTTTCTAAGTCTTCCTCATGTCCACAGTGTTAAAAATTGCCACAAGGATGAGGAGAGAACCACTCCTGTGAATCCAGGAGCATGACCCTGCTCTGTTCCAAGCTACAGGGAATAATCTCTCTGTTCTCTCCTTTTCTTTGAGCTGCCCATTCCAGAGACATCAAACTCATCTACCATGATATTCATCACAACACACCCAGATGCACAAAACTATAAAGCCATTCACAATACACAGCCCCTCTATTCCAGGAAGATGCTTAAGTTGAGGCTTCTCAGGGCATCTTTCCCTGTCTGGGAAGAGGATTTGCTGTCTGCAGAGCTCTCTTCTAGTGCAGTGGCATACATGGTGGGACTTGCTCTAGGAGCCTGCCAGTAGCAGACCTGAAATGACTTCTTATCCAACCAACTGACAGCAAGCTTCATATTTGTTCAGGATATCAGAAAACGCAAAGATCAGGTTGATTTTCAGAGTCTCCAGTCCCAAACAAGCAAAGCTGATTTTCTGCACACCCAACTCTGTAGTCAAATAAAATCAAACATTGCAAAAAGAACTTTCTAATAAGAACCAAACCAAGATAAAAAAAAAAGGAAAAGATTTCCACCTCCTTGATCAATTAACCAAGTCTAATGAGTTTAATTTTAATATAAATTAGTTGAAAGTTCTCCTCTTGTCCAGAAAGCCAACTGAAAGTAGCACAGAATGGAGGAGATGAGCCTTGGCCAGAGGCAGAATAATGAAGACTTAAAGATTTTAGTTACTCTCAGTAAGAGTTATCAGGATTATGAGGCTGCCAAAGAGGTTTAAATATCATTAATGGAAAGATAGGCCCAAGAAAGACAGATGATCTTAGACTAGATCTCTTTTATGGCTAGCCCACATTGGAATGCTGCTTAAGGTACACAAAACAAAATGCAATTTTCACAAAATATTGTCAATCACAACAGCATCAACAGGTAGGTTAAGGGTACAATTTCTGAAATGATCCATGAGCCAAATCATAGTAAAAGTGTCAATGAAACATAGCCACTGACCCAGGAAGCCATTCCTAGCAGAGATAAGCTAACAGCATTTTAAAACTTTTGACCAATGGGGAATCTATTTGACCCCATAGGATTCCCCAGAACACAAGGGGAAATTATAGAGTGAATATAGGTTGAATATGAAACCAACATTGATATTTTTATGTGTATTGAAATTTTCATAGCTAAAATGCATACACTATTAAGGGAAAATTAAGTAAAGGGGACAGAAAGATAGTAGAGTAGGTCAGTTACTTTTCTGGCACATGGTCAACTCAATTAGATACCCAGCACTATGTATGGTCTATTTAGCCCTGCCAGGAGTGAATTCTGAGCACAGAGCTAAGAGTAATCTCTAAGTTACCAGATGTGAGCGGAAAAAGAAGAAGGAAGGGAGGGAGGGAGGGAGGGAGGGAGGGAGGGAGGGAGGGAGGGAGGGAGGGAGGGAGGGAGGGAGGGAGGGAGGGAGGGAGGGAGGAAGGAAGGAAGGAAGGAAGGAAGGAAGGAAGGGAGGGAGGGAGGGAGGAAGGAAGGAAGGAAGGAAGGAAGGAAGGAAGGAAGGAAGGAAGGAAGGAAGGAAGGAAGGAAGGAAGGAAGGAAGGAAGGAAGGAAGGAAGGAAGGAAGGAAGGAAGGAAGGAAGGAAGGAAGGAAGGAAGGAAGGAAGGAAGGAAGGAAGGAAGGAAGGGAGACTGACTAAAAAAGATCTCTATATAACTTCCCCACATACCCACAGTTTATGCTCACTCCCATCAGGTACCTCATTTAAGTTTTGTGTATAAACTTTTAAATCCTTAGAAATTTTTGTATACACACACACACACACACACACACACACACACACACACCCTCACCCTCATACACACACCAATAATTACTTTAGGTTTTTGTCCGCATCAATGAGAGCAGTTGCTCAGTTGCCCATTAAGGAAAGTTTGAGGAGCATTAGCGCTATCCAGGGAGCCAATGGATCACCTGAACAGTGAGACTCATTCCACTAGAAGTGTTCAGAAATCAGGAAACTGCTAATCAGAGTGCTTAGAGAATGCAAGCACTGAATATATCTTCAGTTCTCTCTGATTTTGTCTTGAAGAAGAATCACAGACAATGAAAATTCCAATTTTCAACCTCAAATCCAGAATTAGATATTCTTGGGGAGCATGAATCTGCATTTTTTCACAGCACAAAATGAAAATGCCCCTAATACACATGGGCAATGAGTATGCACTAGAAAACACCAGGAAAATGAGACCACTTGGATTTAGGGCCCTTATGAAGGGACTGGATCACATTGGAAAATTTTTCTCCAAAATAACATGTGTAGGGGCTGGAGCAATAGCACAGGAGGTAGGGCATTTGCCTTGCATGCGGCTGACCCTGGTTTCATCACTGGCATCCCATCTGGTCTCCCTTAGCACTGCCAGATAATTCCTTAGCAAAGAGCCAGGAGTAACCTCTGAGCATCGCTGAGTATGACCAAATAAACCAAAAGTATCATGTGTAATTAGGATAAAATTGCATATTCCCCATGTCTAACTGGCCAATGTTTTATTTTTGTCCTTCCAGTCTCCTCAGGGCCTGGTGCTATGCCCTTAATTTGTCCTGGAAAGCTGTTGGGTTCTTCCAGAGGGCTCAACATGGCATAAACATCTAGCTCAGAAAGCAGAGTGAGGGGCATACCAAATCTGCTCTGTAGCAACCTCACATGTCCATCCTCATAGTCATAAGGTAATTTTCAGGAATAAAGAGATTCTGCCACTCTATGCTTTAAGAACAGCAAAGCTGATGGGACCTAGTGGAGTAAAAATCCTCCTACACACCTCTATGCCTCCATGTATTCGGATCCCCCACAAACTCTTAAAGAAGAGACTGGAAATGCATGTTGGGGGTGGAGAGTGAGCAGAGAGTTATGCTAACACTTAAAACTATTAAGAACAGGTCAAACAATAGTACACGGGCCATCCTAGGTTCAACCTGGCACCCTATATGTTCCCCTGGGGGTGATTCCTGAGCACTGCCAGGTGTGACAGAAAACCAAAAGTTCATTGGAAACAAATACTGTTATTTGGCAACCAGGAATATTAACACCCTATCATTTGACCACACACACAAATGTGCCAAACCCAGTAACCCTAGCTTCCACCCCATGTGCCACCACCAACTATGCTACTGGAGTCAATTGGACCCACACCCTACTCAAAAATCAAAAATAGGGGGACATGGGGAAATAAACAGGACACTTAGAACCTTGGCACACTAGGATACCTCCCCATCAGGTAACCTCCCTGGAGGCATGGCTGGGGGGGCACACAGAGAAAGAGGCAGAGCTAAAGGAGGCCTGCCTCAGGCCCCCAGAGCTACTGCAACCACACCTTAGGGAAAGAAATCAAAACTACAACTCCAAGAATATTCAAGAATTCTGATCTGCAGAGGAAATAAACAGACATTTTGAAACAGTGACCAAGATACAAAGACAATCCACAGAATGGGAACTAATATTCACCCAATACCCATCTGATAAGAGGTTAATATCCAGGATATATCAGGCACTGGTAGAACTTTACAAGAAGAAAACAGCCAACCCCATCAAAAAAGTGGGGAGAAGAAATGAACAGAAACTTTGACAAGGAAGAAATTCGAATGGCCAAAAGGCATATGAAAAATGCTCATCATCACTAATCATCAGAGAGATGCAAATCAAAACAACAATGAGATATCATCTCACACCACAGAGACTGGCACATATCCAAAAGAGCAAGGGACAACAAATGCTGGCGTAGATGCAGAGAGAAAGGGACTGTCATCCATTGTTGGTGGGAATGTCAACTGGTACCGATTTTTTTGGAAAACAATATGGACATTCCTCCAAGGACTAGAAATTGAGCTCTTGTTCAACCCAGCCATACCATTTTTAGGAATATACCCTGGGAGGCCAAAAACACACAACAGAAACACCATCTCCACTTTCATTTTCATAGCAGCCCTATTCACAATAGCGAGAATCTAGAAACAACCAGAGTGCCCAAGAAAAGACGACTGGATAAAGAAACTGTGGTACATCTACACAATGGAATACTATGCAGCTGTTAGGAAAAATTAAGTTATGAAATTTGCCTATAAATGGATGTACAAGGAGATCATGTTGAGTGAAATTAGCCAGAAGGAAAAAGATATAGAGTGACTGTATTTACTTGCATGACATAAATATGTCATATATATGATATATATAAGTATGTATATATGTATGTATGTATGCATGTATATATACATATTATGATACCAATATCAAGGTCAGGCGAAGGATCAGGAGATTTTGTCAGTCAGTAATTTTGAAATTACTACAAATGTGTGGGAGTGAGAAGTTAGGTAAGACAGAGAATGGGACAGTGTGCTAATAACTGTCAAAAGTGCTAATACCAACCTAGAACTGAGCATTAAATACAGGCAAAAAGATATACATTACAACCTCTAAATGAAAGTATTGTAATCTAAATGTAAGTATTGTAATCCACAATGTGTAAGGGAATGAAGATAGAGAGAGAGAGAGAAAGAGATAAAGAACCTGCCATAGAGGTAGGCTAGGGGATGGGGGAGGGAATCAGGGACATTGGTGGTGGGAAATGAACACTGGTGGAGGACAGGTACTGGAACACTGTATGACCAAAACCAAAATATTAACATCTTCGTAATTGTATATCTCACAGTGGTATAATTAAATATTAAATTTTTTAATTAAAAAAAAATAAAAAATGAAGCAGTGGAAAGGGCAGTTAATAAATTACAGGAGGAAATGAGAGGAGAAATGAGAACACTACAAACAAAATTATTATCAATAAAAATACTCAGTAGATAAAATGAAAAGTGCAATGGGGGCTCTCAAGAGCAGAATGACAGCAGCAGAAGATAGAATCAGTGAGAATGAGGATGAGCTGCAGAAAGCACTCACGGAAATACAACAGATGAAAAAAGACCAAAAAATGGATCAGCAGCAGAACAGAGACATTAGGATGAATCCAAGAGGAACAACATAAGAATCATCAGAGTCCCAGAGGAACAGGAAGGCAACCCCAAGGAAATAGGTATAGTTAAAAATAATCCTTGCAGAAAACTTCCCAGAGTTAAAAGACACAGGCATCCAGATCTAAGAAGCCTGAAGGATACCAGCAAAAAGAAACCCCCAATAAAAAACTCCAAAGCCTATCCTAGTCAAAATAATGGATGCCATAGATAGAGACACAATTTTTCAAGTGACAAGATCTAAGAAGGAAGTTTTATATAAAGGAGCATCCTTTGACTTTCAGCAGACCTCAGAAGAGACCCTCCAAGCTCAAAGACGATAATGGGATATAGTGAAAAAACTCAATGAAGTGAGGCCTCACCAAAAATTCTTTACCTGGCTAGACTCACATTCAGATTTGAAGGACAGACACACAGATTCATGGATAAACAACAGCTCAGGAACTTCATAGACTCAAAACCAACCTAAAAAAAAGGATGAAAGAGCTACTCTAAGACAAGACAAAAACCCAAAAGAACAACAAACCTATTCAGAAAGATGGCACAAAATCTCATGACAATAATCTCTCTCAATGTCAACGGTCTAAATGCACCAGTTAAGAGACACAGAGTGGCAAATGGATCAAAAAATGGAACCCAACATTCTGCTGTCTTCAAGAAACACATTTGAGCAATCAGAGCAAAGACGGGCTTAAAGTTAAAGTCTGGACAACAATCCTTCACACAAACAACTCCTCCAAAAAGGCAGGGATGGCCATACTAGTATCTGACAACATAGACTTCAGGCTGGTAAAAAGTCAGAAGGGACAGTGAAGGTCACTTCTTAATAATCAAGGGATACATATATCACAAAGAAATTGCACTCCTAAACATATATGCACCCAACTAGGGGCCAGCAAAATACCTAAAACAACTGCTAATAGATTTCAAGGAAGACATTGATAGCAACATGATTGAAGTTGGAGACTTCAACACTAATCTATCAACTCTTGATAAATCGACAAGATTGAAATTCATAAAGGAAATACTGACCCCAAAGGAAGAAATGGAAGAAAGAGGGCTAGTAGATATACACAGGGCATTTCATCCACAAAAACCCAAATACACATTTTTCTCCAGCGCACATGGAACATACTCCAAGATAGATCACATGCTGAGCCACAAAACATGCCTCCAGTAAATCAAGAAGATAGAAATTGTGTCAACAATTTTTTCAGACCATAATGCACTGAAAGTTGAAGTTAATCACACACAAAACTGGAGACTCACACCAAGCACCTGAAAACGAAACAGCTCACTGCTGAACAAACAGCAGGTTATAAAAGAAATCACAGAGGAAATCAAAAACATCCTGGAAACCAATGAGACTAAGGAAATGAATTACCAGAAAATGTGGGATACAATCTCCCTGATGAACAAAGATGCTAAGATCTTCAATAAAATACTAGCAAATAGAATCGAAAGAGTCATCAAAAGATTATATACCATTACCAAGTAGGATTCATCCCGGGAATGCAAGGATGGTTCAACATCTACATGTTAATCAACATAATACATCATATCAATAAGAGGAAAAAATAAAACTATATGATCATGTCAATAGATGCAGAGAAAGCATTTGACAAGATTCAACACCCATTCATGATAAAAACTCTCCATAAAATGGGAATTGGGAGGAACTTTCCTCAATAGAGTCATAGCCATCTACTACAAATTCACAGTGAGCATCATTCTCAATGGAGAAAAAATGAAAGCCTTCCCCCTAAGACTGGAGACAAGACAAGGCTACCCTCTCTCACCACTTCTATTCAATATAGTACTGGAAGTACTTGCCATAGCAATTAGGGAAGAAAAAGACATTAAGGGCATCCGAATAGGAAAGGAAGAAGTCAAATTGTCACTATTTGCAGATGACATTATATTATACTAGAGAACCCTAAACTCTCTACCGAAAAGCTCCTAGAAATAATAGATTCCTATAGTAGAGTAGCAGGGTACAAAATCAATACCCAAAGTCAATGGATAATGAAAGAGAAGAAAGGGATATTAAGAAAATGATCCCATTCACAACTGTGACTCAGAACATCAAATATCTAGGAATCAGTTTGACTAAGAATGTAAAAAGAATCTCTACAAAGAAAACTACAGATCATTGCTTCAAGATATAAAAGAGGACCTGAGGAAATGGAGACACATTCCCTGCTCATGGATTGGGAGAATTAACATTATTAAAATGGTGATAATCCCTAGAGATTTATACAGATTCAATGCAGTCTCTGTAAGGATGCCCATGACATTCTTCAAAGAAATTCACCATACATTCCTGAAATTTGTATGGAATAATAAACCCCCATGAATAGCTAAAGCAATCCTTGGGAAAAAAAAAGGTGGGAGGTGTCACTTTCCCCAATTTCAAACTCTACTACAAAGCAGTTGTAATTAAAACAGCATGGTATTGATATAGAGACAGACTTGTAGACCTATGGAATATAACTGAAATATCCGGAAACACACTCAAATATATGATCACTTAATCTTTAAATCTTTAATAAAGGAGCAAAAAATATTAAGTGGAACCCAAAAGCCTCTTCAACAAATTGTGCTGGGAAAACTGGGCAGCTACATGTGAAAAAATGAACTCGGCGCGCCTTTTGTGCATGACTTTTGTCATGCACAAAAGTCAGATCAAAATGGATTAAAAAATCTCACATCAGACATGAATCTATAAGGTACATCAAAGAAAACATAGGGAAAACACTTTATAACATCAAAGGTAAAGGCATCTTCAGAGAAGAAACACTAATGCAAAGCAAATGGAAACAAAGATAAACAAATGAGATTATATAAAACTGAAAAGCTTCTGCACCTCAAAAGAAATGGTGACCAAGAAACAGAGACAGCCCACACACTGGGAAAGAATATTCACCCAAAGCCTATCTGATAAGGGGTTAATATCCATGATATATTAGGCACTGGTAGCACTTTACAAGAAGAAAACAGCCAACCCAAATGGGGATAAGAAATGACAATATTGACCTTCCTCCACAAACTAGATATTGAGTTCCCATTTGACCCAGAAATACCACTCCTGGGAATATACCCTGGAGACCCAAAAACACACAGAAGAAACATTATCTGCACTTCTATATTGATCGAGCTCTATTCACGATAGCCAGAATCTGGAAACAACCTAAATGCCAGAGAACAGAAGACTGGCTAAAGAAACTTAAGTACATCTACACAATGGAACACTCTTCAGCTCAGAAAAGGTGAAGTTATGAAATTTACCTGCAAATGAATGGACATGGAACTATCATGCTGAATGAAATTAGTCAGAAGGAAAAGGACAGAAATAGAATGACTGCATTCATTAATGTAATATAAATATATACCAGTGTTCCACTATTTGTGGGAAATGGTAATGCCAAACTAGAACTCAGCATTGAAAATACACAAAGAGACTTACATGATAAACCCTAAATGTCTTTAGGGCAAGCCACAATGTGTAAGAGGAGAGAGAGACAGAGAAACAGAGACAGAGAGAGACAGACAGAGAGAAAGAGAGGAAAAAAAAAAGGTGCCTGCTATAGGGGCAGGCTGGGGGAAGGGGTGATGGGAGGGAGTGTGGGGACATTGGTGGTGGGAATGGGGCACTGGTGGAAGGATATGTGTTAGAACACTGTATGACTGAGACCCAATTATGAACATCTTAGTAATTGTATATCTCACAGTGGCATAATAAAAAAATATAAAATAAAACTAAAAAATAAAAATCCATAGAGGATATTAGGGAGGGGAAAAAAGGGTATTTTTTTCCAATAAAAAAAATGAATTCTGCATTTCCAGCAGAAATGCAGGAAAAATACATGACCAGAAGCAAGATTCCAGACCATCCCTGGGCTAATCCCCAACTAATCCAGCCCCCCAGAAGTGAGAAATCCCCTCCTGCCTAGACAGCTATTTCCTAGCAGGGTTTCCTAGGCTAATGAGGAATTGCCCTCTGAGCGACACAAAGGCTGTTTGTTTCCTGGCTTTCTCTCTGGAGGGCCCCTGCACAAAGAGGCTTTCTCTCACCTCAAGGTGCTCTTGGCTGGTTTGACAAGAGTGCTATGCACAGCAGGCACATGTCCTCAAATGGTCGAGGCCATTTGCTTTGTCAACTGACAAATGTCATTTATCATTTGCGACAGAGATTGGATATTGGGGCCTCTGGCTGGTGAAAGCTGTTGCATATTTTTTTTCAGGATGGCTTAGCAGAAACTTGGCAAACTGAAATGTTTTCTTGAGCTATGAATTTAAAGGTGCAGTCTTCCTCTACAGAAAAATATCAGCCTTTACAGGATGACCGAGTTCTAAAGTCAGTTAAAAAACATGAAAGCATTTAACTGAGGTTTTTTTTTTTTTTTATCACCTCACTTAGTGCTCTATAGACTGTAAATTTGTAGGGGATGGAAGCCCTCGAACCCACCCCCACCCCAGCACCAAGAACTGCATGATTCAGTCTACATCTGAAACAAAAGTGGCCAATAACTGATTACTGGCTGACCATTACCAGATATGCTTTAATTATTTTCTCATCAGTCTTATTTCTTCTGTTGCAACCATGAAAATTATACTCTCCAACCCTGCTTCCTTGAGTTGCTCTAAAGGATAGGATACAGTCTCAGACGTCCCACAAGATAGTTTCATTTGAATAAATCCTACTCTCTCTCCCACTTTTTGTGTTTCCTTGGGTTTAAATGCTGAAACAGGGGCCGGAGTGATAGCCCAACTTTTAGGGTGTTTGCCTTGCACGCAGCCGGCCTGTGCCGGTCCAGGTTCAATCCCGGCATCCCATATGGTCCCCAAGCACTGCCAGAAGTGATTCCTGAGTGCAGAGCCAGGAGTAACCCCTGAGCATTGCGGGTGTGACCCAAAAAAGAAAAAAATAAAAATAAAAAAATAAATGATGAAACAATTTGGAAGCCTGCATTATAGAATGTCTTTTTTAAATGCTGTGTAGAATATCTTTTCAACTCACTAGTATCTGTTAGTTAGCTCACTTGTTTGGGACCACACTTGGCAATGCTTAAGGGTTTCTTTTAATTAAATCACTGTGAGATACACAGTTACAAAGTTCATGGTTGGGTTTTTTAGTCATACAATGTGTCAACACCCATCCCTCCATCAGCGACATTTCCCACCACCAAAGTCTGGAATTTCAGTCCTGCCAACTCCCTAGCCTATCTCTTTGTGAGGTACCACCTCTCTCCCTCCTTCCCTCCCTCCCTCCCTCCCTCCCTCCCTGCCTCCCTCCCTCCCTTCCTTCCTTCCTTCCTTCCTTCCTTCCTTCCTTCCATCCTTCCTTCCATTCTTCTTCCTTCTTCCTTCCTCCCTTCCTTCCTTCCTTCCATCCTTCCTTCCATCCTTCCTTCCATTCTTCTTCCTTCTTCCTTCCTTCCTTCCTTCCTTCCTTCCCCTCCCTCCCTCCCTCCTTCCTTCCTTCCTTCTTTCCTTCCTTACTCTCTCTCTATCTCTATTTCTCTCTCTCTGCCTCTCTCTCCATCATGGTTTGTAATACAGGTACTGATAGATTATCATGTCTGTTCCTTTACCTACTTTCAGCACACAATCCTTATCCAGAATGCTCATTTCCAACTGTCATTGTCATAGTGGTCCCTTCTCTATCCTAACTGCTCTCTGACTCAGCATCCGAGGCAGCTCAGAGGTCTCTCCTTATGGTGCTGGCAGTCAAAACCAGGTCTGCAGCATGCAAAGCTCCTGTTTATGGACTTCGCTCCCTACTGCTAGTTTACTGGCATCTTGAATAGAGATCATATTAGCTGCTGTCATTTAATCCCCAACTGCAAGTCCTACCATGGTAGGCTTATCAGAGGTGTTAAACAAAGACTGAAAGAACAAAGGGATGAATAAATGAATGCTTTGTTTTTATAAGGGAACTCTTGAATTTAACTGCACTTTAAAGTCTAGAAAGTATTTTGCACTACTTAAAGTCCTTCCATGTAGATTTTCTATCACCTCAAGCCAAAGCCTTGTGAGAGAGCATTTTTTTTCACTTTCAGGGGTGAGGGAATACCCAGAAGTCTGTGTCTTCCTCCAGATCACATGGGTAACAACTGGCAGAGTCAGAACTCACACTCCAGAGTTCCAGTTCCAAAAGTAATCATCTCATAAAAACAATCTCAGTGATCCATGTTAATATTGCAAGAGTCCAATTTTGATGTTTTCTCTTCTTATTAAATTCATGAGGGTCAAAAAATAAAACCTCAACTGCTTTGCAGATTGTTTCTTTATTAATAATGCTCTGAGTGATTAATTTACAATTTATTATTTTGAAGCACAAACAAAACTGCATATATTTCATTACTAAGGAGTGAGTTATGAGCTTGTCTAATTAGTATTTTAAGATTTGTTTACAACTTTTACAGTATCAGATTTTTAATACTGACACTCCCTTGGGCTTTCCAAGTCTTTGCATGTTATGGTTACTCTTCAGTGCCCCTGAGGATTTTTAAGATCTCTATACTTTAACTGATTTACATAATCTTTTATGTATTTCTGGGATAGAAACACAGTATAATAATCCATAACATTTATTTAGAACCTGTTGTGTGTCAGGCATTTGCAAAACCATTTTACACATGCTGTCTTAATTTTCACAAAAATGGATCTGCTTTAAGAAAGAAAACACCAAGTCTCTGAGATGACAAGCAACATTTCTAAGGTTATCTCATTCAGCAAGTGCAGAACCCGGACTTAAACCTGGACAGTTTAGGACTCAAAGCCCTAATTAGTAGCCACTTTATTGTAATGACTTTAACTGGAAACCGGGGACTTGGATTCCTCATGAGCCTCTGCCATTAACTTTATGACGTTAGAGAAGGCTCACAGAGGAATGGCATTGGGGCTTGAAGGTAAGTAGGCACTCATAACAGAGGAAAACACTCCACACAGATCTTAGAGCATCTTCAGAGGCATGGAAAGGCATAAAAGCTCAATGCACTTAAGGTGACACAACCATCTTAGGTGACATTTTTAGGGGCAGCTCCTAAAATAATTTTTGGATGTGTATAAAAGGCAGGAGGGAGCAAGAAAACAAGGCAAATCCTCAGGAGTAACTAAATTAAACAATGTCCCAAGGTAGCCCAGTCACAACAAACTTCAGATGTCCCAGAAACAAAATGGTGATTGGGTAACCTGAGTTCAGAAAATGAGGCCATATCAGAAGATAAGGTTTGGGTTAATATCTTACCTGCTGCTGGTAATGTCTTGCCTCATTGGGAGGACCTCGTTCCCTTTCCTGATATATTTCTATTGAGATGCAATCACAGAAATCCTTCCCCTATCAGTGTCGAATTGCTCCAAGAAGACAAATTACAGCTCTTTTCCAAAGGATCTGAATCTTGAACAAATGCGAGAGTCCAAAGACGATACCACCAACTGCTGACACCCTAGTGTCAGCCTTGCTTGCTCAGCTACTAGTCTTACAAATCACTCTACGCTTTCCAAGTTATGCTTAAGTTAGTTAAAAATCTGTGGCTTACTGTTAAATAATATTTAGTGAAAGCTACTCTATATATCCATACAAAGATTAAAGATAAGGGGTTTAAGTCAACAATATGGGGGGGAAAGTCTGCATTAGAGCAATCATAACTCTACAAGGCAGATCACAAAGTCACCATTTTAATCATGATGAAACTGAGGTAAAGAACATTAATTCACTTAATAGTTTGTACACCTGGAAGTCACCAAGGTCTACGGGCCCTTTTGGCACTTACTTTAAGTAACTCTTTGTACCGGCTTGGCATCTCCTGTCTCCCAAATCTTCATCTTCTTAGACTGCCTTAACCACTCCCTTAGCCAATCAATTATTTGAAACATGCTTGATCTTTCACCCCAAGCCAATCAGACACATGCAGTGAGATCTCTAAGACCACCCCAGATTTGATGATTAGCTTCAGATTCTGGCAGATAGTTGTGCTCACAAATATAATTTAGCACAGCAAAAAGTATGAGCAGCATGATAAGCAAGGGGGAAAAAACACGTGGAAGTCCCAGGGAGACCAGGCACAAGCTGCCAAGGGTCTTTATCTGGAGGGATGCCACAAAGCTTAGGCCCCAGTATCAGGTTGTGAGAATACATCTGAAATATTAGCTACCAGGGAAGTTCATTAAGGACTCAGTGCTGAGGGGTTTATTGGAGTTGGGCCCAATGGCATCCTCTGCTAGCACATACCAAAACTCCACATTCCTATAACGAAACAGGTTTTAAGCACTTACGTCAAGTGCACCTCGTGTGTATAAAGAGCTTAAGGAATTGTAGAGATAGCTCTGAATCTACGTTCCCAGGTGCCAGCCAAGGGTCATCCTGACAAGCATGCCTTTATGAGGACAGGAGTTTTAGGTCCACCATAGTCACTCTTTTCTGCATAATGACTTGGAAAAAAAAGTATGTCATAAGGTCTGAGTGAATTTCAAGAAGTTCAAATAAAATAATCCATGACTATAAGGAAGTACTTTCCCCATGGCTCTTTGCTTGATGAGCACCTGGGTGGGAGGATATATTCCCTTTCCTCCATGCAAGAGCTGTTTTGAGTCTGTCGAGTTTTCCCAAATAATACTGCATGACAGACCAGCTGCACCTACCAAGCACCTGCCTCGATCATAATATTCTGGTTTTCTTTTGTTGCTGTTTGTGCACATACACCATGATTAAGAAGGGGCCAATGCAGTAACTCATCACTGTGAGTTGACTCTCACCTTTCCCTACCTCATCTCTCTGGTCCTTTAATCTCCCTGGATGGCACTTCCCAAGGAACACATTATCACTTAAGGTTTGTTTCAAGTTCTGATTCTCAGGTAACTCTGCCTAAGATACTATTCTAATCACATTGGCACATTGTACATTTAGTTCCATCTAACTATGGCATGGACCATTGAAATCAGAGATTAAGAAAAGATCTGCGGGGCCAGAGTGATAGCCCAGCGGTAGGGCATTTGCCTTGCACACGCCGGCCTGTGCTGGCCCGGTTCGATCCCTGGCATCCCATATGGTCCCCGAGCACCACCAGGAGTAATTTCTGAGTGCAGAGCCAGGAGTAACCCCTGAGTATCACCGGGTATGACACAAAAAAAAAAAAAAAAGATCTGCAAGTCTTCCTTCAAGAACGGTAAGGTTTTTCTCTAAAGGAATACATCATTTGGGCTAGAGCTCTAGTACAGTGGGTAGGTGTTTGCGTTGTATGCAGCTGATCCAGATTCAATCCACGGTATCACATATGGTCCCCTGAGCACCACCAGGAATAATTCCTAAGTGTAGAGCCAGGAGTAACCCCTGAGCATCACCAGGTGTGACCCAAAAAAAAAAAAAAAAAAAAAAAAAAGAATGTATCATTAATGTAATTAATGATAAATTACCAAATACCTATTCACAATTAGATTCTATGTAGCCTTGGAGAAACAAGTGAGTTGGACAGATTTATTCCCTGACCTTCAAATTTTTGTAGATTTGTGAAAGCAAGAGTTAATGCATTACCCCAAAATGGTGACTGCTAAGAGAGAAGGCCAGGGCACCTCGAGGGCACCTAAAGGGCTCAGGTGATAAATAAGTCTCTTGGAGCACATGGTGCTTAAATTTGGAGGTGGAAAATGAGTAGGAGTTAGCCAAGAAAAAAGCCAAAGAGTAGGGAAGGCTCAGGGGAAATATGTAAGCTGGAGCCAGGAATTTCAGAGTCTTCTCCATATGTAAGTAATGGGAGTCAAGGGAGTGATGGAGAAGGTGCAGAGGAAAGTGGATCAGGCATTGATAAGGCACTTAGCCATCTCACCCTCCTCTGAACTCCCAAAGAAATCTCTGGAAACTGTCAGAAAACTTTCTCATGGTCCGTATCATTTAACTGTCACCTCAACTGTGGTCTGTGATCTATGCAGGGCTCAGATCTGCCACGACGTTGTGGTGACCTTGAGGACAAAGACAGTAAGTAAAGGCCTTGTCCAGAACCAGGAGGAAGGCAAGGCCCCACATGTGATGACCTAATAGACTGCTGGTTGGAAACGATCCAGCAATGGAATATAGTCTTGAGCATTTATCATTTTTATTGTGTCTATTTAAAAGGGGGCAGAGAGTTGAAGATTCCCCCCATACCCTGAAGCTTATCACACTATATTGTAATTGCCCAGTAAGTGTCTGTCTCCCCTGTTAAATTTTAAAAGGCAACATGAAACCAGGGCCTGTTTTTATTTTGTGGGCTTTCCTATCCCGCAGGGCTTAGCACAGTACCTGGTGCAGAGGAAGGAATTCACACATGTTTTCTGAATGAAGGGAATTAATACAACAAAGAACACTGTAGTTCCAGCAAGTGAGTTTAAGCTAGGAAGCACGTCTTCAGTCACCGTCCCGTGTTCTAACCATATGAGCACTAAGGCTCACTTCCCTGCCACGGGCCACATCAGGCCTGGCTTCTGCAGGCTGTAATCCTCTAGCTGGAGCTCGAGTCCCAAGTCTGCCCCCTGGCCACCACTCCGAGTGTCAGAAGAGTGTTGAGAAAGTACTTTAGTTGAAGCATAACATCCAGCTCAGCCCGAAAACTCCGCTAGCACTATTGATTTGTGAGGGGTTTTGAAATGGAATGAGTGGCTGATTTTCTCCAAATGGCACATTTCATTCATGATGCATGATTGTAATCGTGGCTGCCTAAAGCTGGCCGTCTTAGGCTCGGCAAAAAAAGGGAATGGGGGAGTGTGTGGGGGGGAAGGAAAGAAAGAAATGGCTATTTTCTGGAGTGAATACACTGAAAGGGCAAGAAATCCATATTCATTTTCTTGCCTCTCGGCTGGACTCTATATATTGCAGGCAGGTGGAACAAAAATCTTTAAATATCATGCTGATCCAGGCAACGCCGGCAATATTTAAAGAGCTCTGCGAGCCTGCCTCGCACCCCTGGCGCTCTTGGCCGGCGGCTGCAGCGTCACGGGCTGGACAGCACCCGAGGCAGCTCCGGAGAGCCCCCTCCAAACCCGGGTTCCGGTGAACTGGCGCGTGACCTTTACAAACCTTGTCTTTTAGAGGAATGTTGAATTTTTTCAGCAGCTAGGGAGGACTGGCTCTGGAGGGAAGAGAAGAATGGGAAATGACTCTGGGCTATTGAAGCCTCCGAGGGCCAAAATAAACTGGTAAGGACTTTAATTATGCCCAGCCCCTGAGAGGCACGGAAGGAAGACAATGGGCTGATGCCCATAATGAAGCTTCTCGCGCCCGATAAATAACTTGAAGGCTATCTTCAGAGTAGCATTCCCGTGCTTCCCCACCACCTCCTCCAGCGGCGACTTCCCTTTTCCTTGGCAGATGGTTGGAAATCTCAGGACTCCAAGAGCCTTGACCTCCTGCAGATGTTGGGCTGCAGATTCAGTGTGGCTGAGGACAGCTGGGACCCGAGAAGAAAGAGCCTTAATGTGGCATGTCAGGGCAAGCCAGAGGGTACCCCCTCCCGACTGCTTTTTTATGATTATCAGTGACTGGCGCGGGTTCACCCCTACTTAAAGAATGATGTCAGCAATGGGAGAGGGCCTCAAAGGGAGGCCCGTCCAAAGGGGGCCAAGTCTCATTGGGGAGCCAGGTCAAATGGGCAATGAATGGACCATTGTGGGTCGGGACAAACTGCCATGGTTAGGGTGCTGTAACAAATGAGACATTGATACACTGTCCTCCCTGGGAGACTCCAACAGGCCATTATGACTCCCCTAATGAGATTGTCATGCATTTCTCTTTATGTCGCTATTAAAGTCTTGTCTACATCTGCTGAAGTTTCCTGGAGGGAGTGTGAGGGGACACCAAAGGGGAGACAGTCAATATTTCCCCCCTCTCCTGCGGTCCACCACTACAGGCTCAGGCGACAGCAGGAGCCAAGCGTTGCAGAAGCTGGGAAGTAGCCTTGGTTTGGGGGATGTGGGAGAGAAGTGGGCAGCAGGAGCCGCCACAAAGGCCATCCCTGATCAAAGGGTCTGTTGGGAAAGGCCACTTGTCCCCTCACTTCTCTCTTATCCCAGAGGGTGAAATACATGTTGTGATTCTCATTCACTGACAGTCCCCGGATTCAGGGATGCGTAGATGATGACCAGCCCACTTCATAGAATGCCCAGTTCAGGCATGGACACTCCATGTTTTAGTCCAAAGACTGAGAGAAGAGCCATGTCACCTTTATGATTCACTGCCATGAGGTTGTTGGGGTCGGAGGCCGGGGCTGGGAGTGTGTCTGGGGAGAGAAGAAAGGACCGTGCACACACATGCTGGCCGTGCAGGGAAAAACCTTCTCCCACCCAACACGCACTTGATTCCTGAGACTCCTCTGTCACAAAGCCATTTGGTGCTGCAGAGTTCAGGACTGAGAAGTGTGACATTTACAGGCGACTTCCCAGGGACACATCTCAGTGTTTACCACTGGCGCCACTGGAGATAAAAAGCACTTGGTCTGGTGGTTCCCCCATAACAACTACCACCCCAAGCCCACATTTGAATGCATACAGAATGGATCAGATGGGTGCTAAAATGTCTCCAAAGGAGGGATGCAATGAATACATCAGATACTGGGAAAGCTCCAAAAGAGGGAAGTGAAGAAAGACCCTCTGCTCTAATGAGCCCGTCCGCAATGGGTGAATTCATTCTGATACACAATGCTTCAGTGTCTGGTTTGTTTTAGAAAAAACAGGAGCCCCGTCCCCTTTTTTCAGGCCAAATGCAACACAATAGAGCAAAGCCACATGAATCTATTATGTCTTATAGGGCTTTTAGCAGGAGTATGACTGTTTAACCAGGCAGTGACACGAGAAGAATTACTATTAGACACTCCAGCTGAAAGTAGAGATTTTATTGATTCCCCACACTGGCCTGCCTTTTTATCTTTGATTGAGTGCCTTTCATGAATCCAAAAAGGTAACACTCTTGCATTGAAAGCAGCAGCAGGCAGTCCACCCCAGACTGAAGCCATCTGTCAGTCTAAAAGAGAGATGAAGGTACTTCCCAAAGTGCCATATATATGGGCCCTCTCTCCGCTTCATCCATCGAGCGCAGGTCCTATCCCTCTGTCGTACAGCCCCTCCATGCAGCTCCATCTTGACAGAGGGTTTACCGGCGAGATAAGCAAAATACACCTTCATATAATTAGACACTAATTGCACCCTGAGACAGAGTAATTATGTCCCCTTTTTAGGAAAGCTGTTAGTTCTGCACATTGCTACTCTCTGGGTTTTGGTGATCATTATTTTTTATTGTTTCTGAGGTCTCATTTGGAAAAACGATTGGATTTGTCTCTGTGTTTACTAAATATCAGACATGATGTACAAACATCTTTCAATTAGGTGTTCTTTGAGGAGACTGCTCTCCCCTCTCAATTTTAAACAGGACTCATTTGCATTCATGGGCAAATTAGAATGCAGAAAAGCGTATAAGCAATGTGCAGGTTTACACTTCAGTGAATATTCATAAAGTGCCGATTCTCCTTGCAACCATTTCCCGCACAAATGGCCCTCCCACCATGCACCCTGTACTTGTCATTCAGGGGCCTTTTCATTTGTTTTAAAGTGCCAGGTTTGGAGACAATACAAATGCATTTGAGCGGGCCCTGTGGAATGCCAGAGCTGAAAGGAAATGGTATTTGTGTTTTCTGTCACCACAGAGCCTACTGGAAGCCCCTGGAATTGACACGCTGCCTCCCTTGAAGGTGGTGGGGAAACAGACCAATCTGACAAATCAGGCGGGGCCAAAGAGGGGGCAGGCTCCTGTCCTGCAATTCAGGCTTTGTTCCCAGCCTCTTGACAGAGCAGGGACTGGATTTGGGTACATGGCACGCTGGTACCCAGACTCAGTTCCTTCCATCCTGTCTTCAGTTAGGCCTCCATGGGTGGTACCATCTGGAAAATTCAGACTTTATACATAAAACCCACCCTCCCTACCCTGTAGGAGAAAATATAAAGTACTATAATCCACCTCAAAATCAAATAAGTCCCTTGGTGAAATGCAAGGAATCAACAGGGAAGACGCGAACAGGCAAACGAAAAGAGAGAAGCTTTGTCTGAGGTGGCTTCATATCTTCCAGCAGGAGCCGTTTTCCAGCCCTCCTGTGTCGGTGGGGCATCAGACATGCCGCAGAGCCTGGTAGCAGAGCTGGCCTGTGGGAAAAGGAGAAAGGAAGGAGGGATGCCCCCAAAGCCAGGGAGCAAGGCAGGTTAGGCCACGGAGCTGACCCTCCCTCTCCCATTTCCTCCCAGGAGGCTCTTAGTCCACAAAAGCTTCCACAAATATCACCCAGGCTTTGGTGCTTAGAGCTTAACCCCTGCTCAGAAAGAATGAAGGTGCATGAAGGGAGGGGCCAGAGAGGTAGCGCAGGTGAAAAGCATTTGTGGCTTAACACTGGTTCGATCCTCAGCACTGCATACAGTCCCTGAGCCCTACCAGGAGTGATCCGGGAGTGCGGAGACCAGAGTAAGCCCTGAGCACCGCCAGGTCTGAACCAACTCTCCGTCCTCACACCCCACCCACCCACATGCATGAAGGGGCTGATGTTGTAGCTCAGCAACAAGCACTTGACTTGCCTGTGTGAGTGTCTGGGGTGAAGCCCCAGTACTCATTCCTCCACCCACCCCACACACCCCTGAGAAGGAGACAAGCTAAAGGAAAGATCAGAGTGGGAAGAAGCACTGGGCGGTGAGAGGTCAAAGAGCTTCTGCCCACCGGCCTCTTGACATCCGAGGCCGCTGGAAGTCTGGATGAGAGAACTAGGCACAGTGCTCATGACCAGGTCAGTAACCCAGTTTCCTCCAGGAAGAAATACAAATTCCTCATTCTCATTCACCTATACTGGTCAACCAGCAGACGTGCATCTTGGAGGCATATGTAGTTCCTCACTGACCACTCCAGAGGCCCCCAGAACTAAGTCCTCTGAGAGGAAATCACATGAGCCACTGGCTATGAGCAGCAGACAAAGGCCATCTTCTCCCTTACATGGTAGATTCCAGCATCTTCCATCTCTCCCACCCTCAAATCCACTCCCTGTCTCGCTGACCTTGGCCTTCCTTTCCACATAACTAAGAGACCATTCCACTCTTTCCCACTGAAAAATCTCTTGCTCCCACTCTTTCTCCATGTCTCTTCCAGGATGAATTTCCTTACTGGCAGTAAGAAAATGTCCTCTTCTCCCTCCCAGGTTTCTCAAAGCTCTCTCTTGTATACATGTTCAATTCTTCATTGTGCCTGACCTATCACCAACTTACCCTCTGCTACAATCAGACTCACCCTGCTTCTTTTTCAGGTCCTTTTTATTGTAATCCTTTTCCTTCTCTTCACGCACAGTAAGAGAGACATCAACGTTTTTCACTGCTTCATCATTCAATTCTCTTTTTTTTTCCTTATCACCTGGTCCCCTTCTTAATCTCTCAAGGCTCAGAAATGATCTTCCTAAAATCATAGAAAAGACTTTTCCTCACTCTTCATCCTCCTGATCCCCACCCAGAATTTGGCCTCAACCACCCTCTTCTTCAAAGCTGCATTTTAGCTAAGTCATCTTCCTGGGAGTCATATCATCTCTCCGATGATTCTTTCTGTTTTTCCTGTTTTCTCTCCTTCACGTCCTAAATCAGAGAGGTCCCCCCCACCCCCACACATACCCAAGGTCTTGCCCTCCATCACTGTTTATGGCTAGACTAACTCCCTGTTTCATCTGTTTTGCAGAAAACAATCTTTTCTGCATCTCTGACCTGTAACCAGAGCCCTGGGTTCTTACAGCTTGCTCCCTTGTGAATCTTTCCACCTTGATGTTCAGACAAGCATATTCAAAATGCTTTCTTTTAACATGTATCAATGTTTTCTTTTAATATGTATTTATGGGAACCAGATGTCAGGCAATGTGATAAACACTGAAAACATAAAGATTAATAAGTTACAATCCTTTCACTCAGACCTTCAAAATCTAGTGGAAGTCATAGACATATAATCATGCCATTGTCAAACAGAATGGAAATGCAGTGATTTAGACACCAAAGAGTAGACAAGTACTTTAGTAGGAAACCCAATCCAGACTGGGCAAAAGGGATAGAGAAAGGGGGGAGGTGTCTGGAGATTTATGAAAGGAGAAAATGCCTAAGTCAAGTCCTAAAGAATACAAAGGGATGACAAGGAAGAATTCACATACATTAGAAAGAGCTGAGATACATACATATACATACATACATATATTCATACATATATACATACATATATACATATATGCATATATCAATGGATTTTAAACTGGAGATAACACAAACACAAATGTGACACCCAAGCCTCTAGCTCCATTATTCTCCCAGGTAGCTGGTGCTCTAATTCGCCAAGCCACAATGATTTCTTAGCCACCCCTTCCAACCAAAGTCGAGTACAGAAACTTCTACTCCATGTGGTTTCCAGCCATCCTTATTTTCCCACTGGCACTCTCTTAGTTCAAGCTGCCCCTGTGTCCATCCATAGCTCCACAGCATCTGACCCCTGGTCTGTGGCCTCAGTAGACTCAATTGTCAGTGGTCTCCCAGTAGCCTCCTCAGCAGCTACTCCCAATTTCTCTTCCCTTTAACCATGTAAAGGATGCATTAAACAGAAATGTTTACTGCATCCTTTCACTCCTTGTCAATCAAGACAGGCTATAATCTGGCCTTAAGCCATCATTTACATTTTTCTCTGTCTCTGACACTCACTCATCAGATTGTTTGCTTTATTTGCTCTCTCCAACACACTCTTCACATGCTCCCCTAAGGGGCTCTGCATATCCACCAATATGCTTGGATTCTGTCTTCTACCTATTATTAGCCTAAAGTAACTCTTTCTGCATTGTATATCTTCGTATCACGGTAAAACCAAGACCATCAATACTGATATGACTAATTTCATGTTCGTATAGAAGAGTGCAAGATAGAGGAAGGAAGACAAGAACTAATGTCAGTGAGTACCGACCCTTCCTGCACTAATCAACTGAAAATCCCATGAAGTGAGAAAATGACCCCATTTTTAAAGATGAGCACACCATTTGTGGGGGTTTATTGTTCCATACAAATTTCAGGAGTGTTTATCAATTTCTTTAAAAAAAGTCATGAGTATCCTTATAAGGACTGCATTAAATCTGTAATACTGCATTAAATACTGCTTTAGGGAGTATTACCTTTTTTTGTAGTATTACCATTTTTGACAATGTTAGTTCTCCCAATCCAGGAGCAGGGGATGTGTCTCC
>JAJIBD010005218.1:0-67500 GCA_021461705.1 Cryptotis parvus | reverse complement strand
TGGAGGTCACAGATGTCTGGTGCAGGTATCCTAGAATCCAACCCATCAGGAGTCTCAAGGAAGGGTTTCAAAGCTCTACTCAAGGCAGCCAGCCAATGCGGCTGCCATCTTTGGAAGTAACCACCATGAAGGAGAGACATAATGAACAATAACTAAATAAAATAGTTAGCACACAAGAGAGCAATAGGTGCTAAATAAAAAGCAGAAAAGGTGAAAAAGGAAGTGGGGAGAGAGCTAAGATTTTAGCTGAGTACAACCAAATAGGTACAGGTATGCTGGTGCTAACTAAAGGGGATGCTTTCAGAAACAATGTGAGTCAATTTCACTTTCCAATCTCCTAGTCCCACTGCTCCTAAGAGTTTGACTTTCTGCCTAGTTCCATACCTGCTCTGCTGTATTCCTGCTGCCTGGGAGTTTCCTCCTCCTAGATTCTACTAACTGAAACACAGTCTGTGATATTTGTAGATGAGTCCTCCCACCCAGTCTGAGGATGATTCCTCACCCAGGAGAAGTTAGGTTACAGCTAGAAGCATCTGCTGGCACCGCCCCCTCTCCCATCACCCACTACCAGTCCTAAGCAAAAGGAATCTTCGTGTATGAGATGTCACAATGCCAAAAAGCTGGCAGACAAACTAATGTCCTGTCAAGGGAGCAGAGTGCCTGAGCAAAGAAAGTACCCATGCAAGGAACTATGACGTCACATGGGAAAGGGGTTCTCAACCCCAGTACTATTGATGATTTGGAAAAGATCATCCCTTGAGGGTAGAGGCTATTCTGTGCAGGTGAGCATGTTTAGCAGTATCCTGATGACAGTAACACGTTCTCTAGCTGTAACCAAAAACATTTCTAGACAGAGCCAAATGTCTACTGTGGGGGAAAATTCACACCCCACAGAGAACAGATACATCATAAACATGCCAGAATATAGAAAAATAAATGAAAATTGTAACAGTCTCACAAAAATTTCTTCCTAATACATGAAGATACTATTATTATCTCATTAAAATATACAACTAAGTGGTAGATATATATTTATGTATATCTCATGTATACACAATAGGGGCTAAGGCACTTGCCTTGCATGCAGCTGAGCTCAGTTCATTCTCTGGCACCATATGATATCTAGAACATTGCCAGGAGTGACCCTCAAACTTTGTATGTTGCTGGGTGTAACCCAAATGCTCCTTCCCCAATAAAAATGTATACATTCTTAAACCCTGTATACATCTGGGTGGGGCCCAAACGCTCCTTTTAGCCAATAGAAAAGTCATACAACTAATTGCCATGCATTTGAGTATTTGACTTAAAAGGTAAAGAAAATCAAGATTGTTGCAGAAAATCTGGAGTATATTATTCCCAAAGTAAAGAAAACTAAGAAAAACTGTCACACATAAATACAAACACACACACACACACACAACTGTACTTTCCCTATGATTATTTTGATATATAAAGATTAAACATATTTAAATAGTTTGATTTATGGGATAGCAGGAATGTGGGTGAGTTTTTTCTTACTTCAATACTTTGGTGTTATGAAATCACAGAGGAAAGTAATTACATTTTTAAAGTCTCTCTCTGCAATATGTCTCTGATGGCAGCAGTGATGGAGAGCAGTGCGCATGGTGGGTATTGATGGGATTTTGTTACTGGTGGTAGAATTCAGAGCTGGAAAGTCTGCACAGGGCAACTCTAAGGCAGCTCACTCCTCCCCAAGGACAACTTGCCAGCCAGTGGGAGAAGCAGGGACTCACCTAGAGAACAAAGCCAATGACAGGAATGCCAGCAAGAGAAAATTCCAAGCCTCCTGGTGTGTGACTCTAAAGGTGACTCTTCTGAAGAGAGTTCATTGGAACATTCCTATTCTATTCTGGAACCTTCCGATTCTCTTCGGGAATAGTACCTTCCCGCTCCAAGCTTTCCATCCAAATGTGATGCTTGCTCCAGGGAGCCACTGCTGCTCCCACCTTATAATGGGCCCATGTGTTTACCAGTTACCACTTTATGTGAGGCAGCATAGCTGGTCCTGAAACAAAACAATTGAATTTGTGCTAATGACTGAGGGTAACCGCGAGGAAAAGCATAAAGCCTACTGAACCCTAGGACATCTCTCTTGCAAACCGCCACATACCCCTTCTCAGTTAGCAGAGCATGACGTTTGCCTTTTTCCTGACTCCTTTCCACAGACCTACAGCAATACCATTCTCAGCATTCACTGGGCAAGACATGATCTAAGGCAGCAGCACTTCAGCATGTGGACAAAGAGAGGGGTTGATTTCTCTCTATTCTCATGCTCTGGTTTCCAAACATTTCCCTTTCCAAAATGAAAAACAGCAGAAATTATTTCACCCTACAGACAAAAAAAAACACGTCTTCTGAGAGTGGGACCACCTTAACCCTGTAAGCCCCTACAGAGCAGCCACATAATTCCATGTTAGCACTCAAGTATGGGATGTTAACACAGCAACAGAGTGAAGCCACCTAGAGAGCAGACTGCATTACTCCTGTGCTTTTGGCCCATGAATTCCTACCATGCTCATTGCTACCTGGCAGACACTCATAACTCTCATCCAATAGAGCACCTGGCACAGGTACTTCCTGTAGATTGGCACTGAATAAAGAGACTAGACCAAGCTGAGCAATGCAAGACAGGAGTTCCATGTACCTGTGATGGTGAATCAGAGGATGAATTTAAATACCCCCATTTCAAGTTATCTTCCTCTGGAAAAAATATTTAACATTTTTATGTCAGTTTCCTGTCCTATAAATTACAAATTAAAATGGTGACAGTAATGAATGTCATGGAGATAATAATGGTGGCAATAGTGACTAGATTAGATGGTGATAGCGGTAGTGGCAAAGATGGTAGTGATGCTGATAGGATATCTATAGTTTATCCTTTATAAGAAACAAGTGAAACAAACCCTAAGATACCACCCTTGCTTACCATAAGCACTCAAATGCCATCATCCTTACACAACTACAGTTTCAGAACTGATCCCTACTAGTGACTTCCCATGGGATCTCAGTTTAGTCACCAACCTTCTCGGCCAGCTCCCCAGGTAAGTGAAGTTAAGGAGCTGAAGAGCAGCACAGTGTGAGTATGGCACTTGCCGTGCACGCTGCCACCCAGCTTCAATCCTGAGAAAGAGCCTGGTTCTCCCTAAGCAATCTCTATGAGATTAATCTTTATGAGATTGAAACACAAACAACCTGTGTTTAGTGTTGCATTTCTTGATCTTAATGTGCCAGCCAGAGAAGAGGTAAATAAATACATGAATGAAAAAGTGGCTGGGAGAAAGAAAATACAGCAATTAGGGCATATGCCTGGCATGGTCCTGACCCAGTTTCCATCCCTGGCACCACATGGCTTTCAGGGCAGATGTTGCTCTGATGCCCGCTAAACCAGTCTCCCAAGTATAGAGCCAGGACAAAGCCCTGGGCCCGGCTGGGCGTGGCCTCCAACAAAACAAACTAAGAAGTGAAGTTACTATCCTTAGTACTTTGAACCAACTTGAAGGAAACTTTTTTTAAGATTGCACTTGACTCCTACAATGAGCTCAAAAAATTACACTACTTAATGTCACTCAGGAATTCTATAGGACAATAGCCAGGACTGGCACTAGTGCTCTGGCTAGATACTCACAGATACATGCAGATCTAGTTAGATTTCACCCTTAGTAAGAGCCAGCAGAGCCTATGCAGAGAGGACCATAAGCAATATGCTGCTCTTTTCTCCCACAGACTGGAGCTATATGATACATCTGAGTCTCAACGTGGTCCTCTGTACAGGTTCGGTATGTTTTACTGCCACAATGAGCCAGGCTCATGCCTACCCATTGTGTTCAGAACTCCACATCCCAACCCTCCTGTTATCCTATGACCCAGGGACCCTTGGAATTTCCTTCTTTCTGAGAGTTACAAGTTCTAGAACAGGCACAAAACCCATGTCATTAGAAAGATGAAAATCACAATGGAGAGTCAGGGAAATAGCTAAAGGGATGGAGCTCGTGCCTTGTATATGTGAATTGACAAATTCAGTCTCAAATACTGTGTGACCCTCCATCACCCCTATGTGGCCCTGATGACCCCCAAACACTATTAGGCCTGAACACTGAACCCACCATACCAGGTCATGAATTGCTGAGAGTAGCCCCTAGTCCCCCAAGCATTGCTGGAGGCCCCTAGATGCAGGTGATCAACTGGAATTCCTTCCAGTTTTCATTCCTAGCACCACATGATTTTCAGGGCAGATGTAGCTCTGATGCCACTAATCACCGATACCACAGAACCCACACAGCACTGTATCCTCCGGCCCTCACATTGAACTGCCTACTGGTTGAGTATTGCCGGAGAGGTATCCAAAAAGAAATGGATGAGTGAAAAATCCTGAGAAGCAAGTTTAACCATCATCATCTTAGATTTAGGAAGCTCCGGTAAGTGTGAGAAGCGAAACATCTTACCAGTGATCACCAGCTAAGAAGCAGCAAAACGAAGGCCTGAATCCTGTTCTTCTAATGTCAAATCAAACCAAATATCTCAGTCACTACATAGGTTATTACATTTTTCTGCGTGGCTGGTGGTGTGTGACTAAGAGTATAGAAGTAAAACACTGAAAGATCATTTTCTCTCTGAATAAAACTTGGAGACTTGGACACTAAATTTGTATCCATACATTCAACATAAAAGAATTTCCTTCTAAGAGGCTACAATAAAGGCTCAAAAGGATTCTTCCACTGGTCTGTAATGTTTCCTTTCCAGGTTTAAAAATAGCACCTCTTCTTGCCTGGTCAAGATGTGTTTCTTTTAGTCCCTTGCTTCATTTCCTTCAAAATTTGTTTGAGCAACACTCCTCTATTGACTTTGAAAAGATCATTGTGCTTCCATTAGGCATGGGAGGCAGGAATACAATGAGAAATTGGTGTTATCACCATACATCTAATAAGAGCTAATGACCAAATATATTGAGGACACACAACTCATCAACAAAAAGTAAGCAAAACAATTAAGAAGAAAAAATAGAGAAGTCCTAAATAGACGCTTGCAAAATAACTGATGGGCCACAGACACAAAAAGTTCTCAACATAACTTGTTATCAGAGGAATGCAAACAAAAACCATAATGAAATTATCTCATACATGTGAGAATTGTCTCCCCTGAGAACCACAGCAGTGATTCCTGGGCACAGAGCTGGGAGTGACCCAGGAGCATCACATGGTATGACCTCAAAACTGAAAAGAATCAATGAAAATAGGGCTAGAGATTTAGTAGAGGGGTTAAGGTGCTTTTTTTGCACAAGCATAATGCCAGTTCATTCCTCTGTGCCACATATAGGCCCATTAGCACCAACAGGAGTGACCCCTGAGCAGAGAGTGAAAGTATGTCCTGAGCACTGCTCTGTGGACCCAAATATAACATAAAATAGAAATTCCATATGGTGCTGTTTTAGGTATTTACCAATTGAATATAAAATAATAATGATTAAACCTAATTTTAGTTTTAAACCTATTCTGCACTCATATGTTTATTACTCACAATAGACCTCAAATGGAATCAGACTACATGTCCATCAGCAGATGATTAGATTTAAAATAATTGACATAAATATTCAATGGAATAGTATACTACTCTGCCATTTTAAAAGTTGAAAAATAATCACTTTTTCAGGTAAATCAGATTTTATTTGGGGGCTTTTAGGAAAGGGAAGGAGAAGAGAAAGTGAGAAGAATGCACATCTCAAAAGGGGAGATCGCGGGTAACACATGTGCTCAGGCACCCCACGTGCTCAGCCTCTTGGGCTCAGGCAGCATGTGTGCCCAAAACTCATTTCTTGGCCTTTCAGAAAGAGGCGTGGATATTGAAATGAATCACTGAATTATTAAGAATTTAATTATTTCTATTGCATTGCTTCTAGGTGAGTTGGAAACATCCAAAGGGTATCACAGAATTGAGCATTTTACATTCATGGAAAAAATGAGAAATTTATATAAATGTCAAATCCCACTTCATTATTTCTTCCATCTTGTTTCTCACCTAAATAACACAGGAGAACAGAAATCTGGAAAACATGAAGACTTGCTTTAGAGATGGGAGAATAGCAAAGACCATGAGTGCTAACACCCACCTATCTTCCTTCAAGTGATGAGCCCTTCCAGGAATTCAAGACCAGGAAACAAGGTGCTGGTGGGAGAGTAAATATTCAAGCTTTGGGTCCCATTTTCCACATTGAAATGTGGTGGAGCGATAGTGTGGCAGGTAGGGTGCTTGCCTTGTATGCGGCTGACCCAAGTTTAATCCCCTGAACCACACGTGTTCCTCCAGACTCACCAAGAGTGATTTCTTGTCGGGGGAGCTCCGCCGGGTCCCTGGCAGTGCCGGGAAGCGAAGTTCCCTTCTACCTCCGAGCCGGGCGAGGAATGGATGAAAACTCAGGAATCCGATGCAGTTTTAAAAGGCTTTACTTATCACAGTTCAGGCATACAAATCAGCAAAGGGAAAAGCCCAGTGCTTAGGATTCCAGGCTAGAACCCCAGCCACGTGTAGGCCAAGATGGCGGCCACCACGTGTAAAGGCCCTGTAAAAGGAGAAGAAGACAAGACTCCCAAGAAGGGTGAGCGCTCACAAAGAGAGAGCCTAAAAAGAAGCGCACGAGAGAGGAAACAGGCTAGTTTTATACCCCTGCAACTCAGATCTTCCTCCCACTGTTATGGAAAGCAGGGAGGGTCAAATGCCCTTAGGTAATCCCTCCCTGCACCTCACCTAGGCCCTTTAGTATGCTAATTTTTTGAGCCAAATCTGCCTGGAAATGCCTTTATAGGGTAGAGAAGGGGTTTCTGAGATGGCATGTCTCTGTACCAAAGACTAATACTAATGCCAGTTAAATATTTCTCCAAGCCTTCACAAGTCTCTTCTACTTCATTGTAGTTTTGTATTTTAGTTGCCTTTGAGTATATCAGGGAGCCATGCTTGTTTGCTTGGAAGCAAACAGCATTTCTCTCTGGTCTAGTTACTTAGGGGTCCTACGTGGCCAGGCTAATATGCTGGTAAGATCTAGCTAGTCCCACGATGATTGTGGTAGCTTGGGAGAATATTTATACCAGCTAGTACAGCATACATGGTCAGATAAACTGCCACATTTAGACTACCCCTTATCTATGAAGTGATTTGCAGGTGGCAATTCAGAGCAGATGCAGCGGCCCTTAGGAGTCTTGCAACAATTTCTGAGTAGAGAGACTGAAATAAAGTCTGCGAACAACCTGGTGCGGCCTCAAAATCAAAAATAGATAACATGTAGTGGTAGGTTTCAAGTTACCTGACTTCCAGGAACTGTATGGATTTCATTTGGAATCTCTGAAAGAGAACAGCCTCACTCATAAAGTTGGGTCTCACTGTCTGCTCACACAGTCACCAAGCTACTCTGAACACAGCTCACCATGTCACTTGGGGTAGAATCTAACAGAGGCCCCACACTCTCAGCCGTATTTCACAGCAAAGCTCATTCGTTTTTCAAAAAATGTTCCTTATGGAAAAAGTAAAATTCACAAAAGAAGGAATTAAGGAATATCAGTTTGTGAAAACCACTACCAAAATTGAGCCCCCAAGTTGCTAGATTCATTAAATGAGAATCTGAAGAGAAAAGACATGAATATCTGTTTCATTTTTTATTTTCTTAAATAAATTGTCCACTCTGCAAAATGACTCATTACTATCATTAAAAACTTAAGACTGTTTCCATAGAAAAATATGGGTAAAGATGATTTCACTATCATTGTATTCATTCTCTCTCCTCTCATGATAGAAGAACAGACAGTAAAATGAACAGGGTCCTATTCAACAACTCGAATGAACTTGATAAACTTAGATAGAGCTCCAAAAATCAGCAGGAGGGTAAAACCACAAAAGCAAAACACAACATGACATGCTATAGTAAATGCTTCCATGTGTAAAACGTGCTGTAAGTAATGCAAAGAATAAATTCCAGATGCCCTGAGAAAGGGCAGAAGAGAAAGGAATTGAGCAAGAGGTATTGGCTGGGAGGGCTTTCAACATGGCTGTTGTGTTTGATTTCCTTTCTAAAGGGCTAAACATGATATGTGGTAAAATGCTAAACATTTATGGTAGCAATTATGGTATAGTCATTATAGCCTAAAACAAACATGGTAACTATTATGTAGAAAGATAGGCCTATAAAATTGTTCTTTTATATACTTTTAATCATCAAAATTCAGAACAAAGTCAGAGATCTTTTGACCTGGCACAGAAATTCTAAGTGAGGCTTGCCCTGAATCACCTTCAGCATTTTTCCTGTGCACACCCTACATGCTCCAGGCTAACCAAAATGCGCCCCACATGTTGGCCTGGCCAGCTTCCAGGCTGGGCATGTGAGCTTCCCTTTGCCTGTGTAAGAGCCCGGATTTGCCAAAGTGACTGTATCCCTCTCTCAATGCCCTTTTCTACTGCCACCAACCCTGTGAAGCAGTCCCCATCCTGCTCAGACTAGGCACTTCCTTTCTTTTTCTTAGCTCTTTTTCTTGATTTTGCTTCTTCCTTGTGTTTTGTTTGTTTCTGTCTTTCTCCCTCCTTCCCCAGTTCCTTCAGTCTCCTTCCCTTGCTTGTGTATGCGGTGATGGATGGGATCACATGTGCTTGATTGTGGTGCTGTGCTGGCCCACTCAGCCGCAGAACTCACTGGGGGTTCCACTGTGCCTGCACACACGCTTACTGGGAGGTTGCATTTGTCTAACAGTGGTGCTGGCGGAGCACACTCTTGTGATTCTACCAGAGAAGACTGTAATGCTCATACATGCACTCACTGCGGGCAGCACTCCTAGTCATGTTTGCACACACGTGTGTGGCACTGGGGATTGACCTTGTGGCCCCCTGCAAGACAGGCACTTTTAGTCACTGTGCCCCACTCCAGGCCTGTCCCTTTATGCTATCTTCTCTTTCTATGACCAAGCCTTGCCCAGTGTGTGGCACACACCCCATTCCCTATTAAATCCTATGGTGAATGAAGGGAGGAAATGGGACAATCCACCAAGTTCCCTGTAAACAAAACCCATCTGCATAGATGCACATTAAATGCCAATCGAAAGGAAAAAATCTATTTGCAGGAAAGGAATTTTGCTCCTCCTTAGCTTTTTCATTCTTCTTTCGTTGTTCTGCAGCCATACCCAGTGGAGCTCAGAGGCTACTCCTGACAGTGCTCAGGGGCTGATCCTGGCAGTGCCCAAGGAATCATGGAAGCAAGTGATTTGGGGGAGAAAACTCAGGACTCCTTCATGTAAAGCATGCACTTAGCCCCTTGAACTCTCTCTCTCTCTCTCTCTCTCTCTCTCTCTCTCTCTCTCTCTGTCTCTCTCTTTTTCTCTGGCCCCTTTTCCTTAGTTTTTCTTGCAGCAGATGAAAATACAGGGAAGGCTGAAATAGTCATCCTTGAACATATGAAAGACTTTAAAATGAAAAATTGAGAATAACCACTTCATTTCTGCCAAGCACCGAGATAATGAGCTTAATTTATAGCTGGAAAGATAGCAATTAAACATTGAAAATAACTTTAATAGAACAATGCACTATCGTGGGGAGAAAAAACATGGTTTTGGAGTTAGACAGGAGGTAAATCTGGAAATAACCTAATTCTTTTGCACTATGGCTGTAGACTTTTGACACTGGGCACATGATTTCATCTCTTAGTGCCCCAGAGTCTTCATTTGGACACAGATGGAATGCCCAGCTATGTGTCACCATGAGCCCTCAAAGGCATGATACACACCCACGCTCGGCACATTATTGATGATTGAGCTACTTCCCTCAATCATCATAGAACTGAAACAAAATCCCTTTTATTTTTTTGCAAGTTTTGAGGTTTGATCACACAACACTTTTAGTAGAAACCTGAGCTAGAAGCAGGTATGTGGATCCTAAGAATTCCCAGTTCCTTCCATCCTTTCTGTATAATGTGTCCCAGAGTTCCAAGGGCTACTCAGAGAAAAGGTCTTAAATTCCCTCTTTCAGAGTTAAACTGCCTAGAACAATGAGGTTACCATCTGAGCTACAAGATGTTTTTTTTTTTTTTTTTTGTGGCCAGGTATTTTGCAGTGGTGTTTTTCTTTTATCTCTTTTTAAAGAGATGTCACCCCTAGTCCTGATAACAGCCTAGGCTAAACTGTTTAGCATTTTCATTTTAAAAGGTGATACTTAAATTGTCTTTTTAAACCTTCATTGCAAAAGGTGATAGTTAAACTGTCTTCCTTTAGCCCTAACATCAACACCTTCCCAGCTTCTGCTCTGATAATAGGTTCTGGGATTGTACTCGAATTGCATTTCTCCTTCTCCTCCTCTCCCAGCTGGGGACAGAAATGAGGACTTGCACAATGCTCTTTAAGGCTCGTTTCTGTTGCAATCCGCTCATGCTCAACCCCTGGAACAAACCCTGACCTGATTCCAGCAGCCTCCATCTGTAATGCGTTCTCTTTGTTTTCATCTACATGAACTGAACTATTTGCATTTCTTCTACTCGAATTGGAATATAGATGTGTATGTCTGTGTATGCATGTGGGAGTGTGTGTTTATATGCACACATATACATCGGTATGTATATGTATATGTAATGTATGTATGTGTGCATTTATTGGATAACAGGATTAGAATCCAGTCCTAATTTGAAACACAGATTATCCAGGATCAATCAGTCCTATGGAGCTGGGCTGTCTGGTGAGATTAAAATCCCTCAGCACTACCCACCCTGCTCTGCTTGCTTCCTGCCCTCTGCTTTTCTCACTCCTCTCTGCCATCACCATCCTATCTCCAGTGGGAGGACAAAGAATTGTCTTCTCTAGAATCCCGCCAACACTGCGTTCCATAATTAACACAGCCCCGCCTCCCCAAAACGTGGCATAGTTTACACTCAGCTTTCTCCAGGAGCAGCGGCAGAGAAGGTGGTTATTTCCTTCATAGGACGTGACAGGGTTCAATACATAATGAACAAAATGTCATAATAGCTCGATAAAGGCACTTTGTAAAACACATGGAACAAGTAATTAAAAAAAAACTCTAAATGAAGATTCAATTCCAAAGGGAAGAATGCCTTTGGGTTTTTTGACAAAGCAAAATATTCCAAAACTCAATTGTTTAATAGGGCTTTCCCCGGCAGCACTAGCACATATTAATTCTCATTTCAAGGCAGCATGTTTATTTTAGTTCCAACCTACTTTCAATGGTAGGTAATTAGGGAAACTAAAAGTGCATATCTTATTGCTTAATTTAGAGTCTACCACTGTGTTTCTAGGCCTTTCTTGGGATGTGTTTTAATGATACATAACGATGAAAGACTTTAATTCAACTTTAACTACTTGAGAAAGGCAGTGAATAAGAGTCAGGTTATATATTCTGGTGTTTAAGAGAAACCTCAAATATTATTTTAAACACCAGCTTTTGCACATGCAAGTCAGCTGTTATGGAGTGAACTGCTCTTAGCTTTCCGGATATCAATGCTCCAGTCATTTCTCTGAAGTCTGGATGCCCTCATCCTCATCATTACCAACGAAAACAGTGTTTGTGGAGTTCCCTTCTAAACAAGGAGGTAAGAATCCACCTCAGGAACAAGAGCAACTTTAAGAATCACAAACTCACAATAGTGGCAGAGATTTAGAAAGGACTGTCCAACAGAAACAACACAAGTCACACATTCCTAGTGGAATGTAAAACGTGGTGACTAGGAATGTAAATTTCACATTCCTAGTCGCTACATTTTTAACCAAAAGCAAAACTAATTTTTAAGTGTACTCTCTTTAAACCAATATTTGTAAGACACAATTTCAATTATATTATACCATTTCAATGTATAATATCAAAAGTAATGAAATATTTAATATTCTTTTTATTACATTTTCAAAATCTGATGAGTATTTCACACTTAAAATCATCTCATTGTCTCTTACTAAACTTTCGATGATTAAAGCGAAATGCAACACTACCAAAACAATGAGCTCTGTTTAAGAAAAATGTCATATTGCTTCAAATTTTTTTAACTTAAGACACTTCTTCCAGTATTACTGAGAAATAACTGGCAAATAAGATTCATCTATTAAAGGTACATTGATTTGATATACATTATGAAGTGATTACAATCAAGGTAATACATTCATCCCAGTTTCCTTTTTTGTATGTGAAAACACAATCTACTCTCAGCAAAGGTGCCTCCGAACTTTCTCATAACAGAAAGTTTTTACCTTTTAGATGACATCTCCCATTTCCTCCACCTCCATGGACTGGGTAATCACTATTGACTCAAAATTCAACTTCATAAAAATTTTTCAGATGCAACTGATACTATATAGTATTTTGCTGGCTTTTTCTTCTTAGTACAATTCCTTCCACTTAGGTTATTGTAAATAATAGTATCTCCTTCTCTTTTTACATGTGTGAATATACACACATTTATATGCATTTTATGTAGTCGTTCACCAGTGATAGCCGTTTCCATCACCTAGCTATCCCTATGAGGTGGGAGTGCAGAGCAACACCACAGATGTGAGCCATCTCTGTGAGACACTGATCCATCTCTTTCTGATGTATGGCCCTACCTTAAAATTCAGATCCTCATTTACACTAGCCACATTTCTTTTATCTATTGCTTTTTGGGTCACACCCAGCGACGCTCAGAGGTTACTCCTGGCTCTCTGCTCAGGAACTACCCTGGCAGAACTTGGGGGCCACATGGAATGCCAGGGGTTGAACCCGGTCGGCTGCATGCAAGGCAAACACCCTACCTGCTTTGGTCTTGCTCTGGCCCAAAAGAAGTCACATTTCTTGTATTCAAGAAGCACAAGGAATTAGGTTCCCTTATTGGGCCATGAGCCCCTAGAGGTTTTCCAAATATAGAGTCACAGAGCACAGGAATCTTATCAGTGTGTGATCAGGGTTTGCTCCTCACCAGCACTGAAGGATTTGTTAAGTGACAGCCATTTGTCAGCTCAGACCCTACACATTTCTCCCTCCTGCTGAGCTGAAAAAGGTGACACAATCATGGCCATCTTCAGGTTCTTGCTAGACCCTCCTTGCTGGGATGCTGGAGAAACCCAACAGAAACCAGTTACTCCCAGTGAGGGCCACCTCACTGGGATGTCACTGGACGTCACTGGACGTCCCTGCTCCAGGCCCATGTCAGTCTAGGCAGAAGTCACCATAACCATTTAAGAGGAGTCAGCTTTTGGGAATAACCCTTTCTCACCAGGTTCCCTTGATCGAGACTTTAAAAAGAGGCAAAAGGGGCAAGTAATGGCTTTTCCCAAAGACAAAATGGCTCAACTTTTCCCTCTGATCACACCAGAAAAACACAGCTACAAAGTGAGACTTAATGCTGCAGAAAACGGAAACAACTGAGCATGTGGGATCTGATTCAGGGAGAGATTTCAACAAGTGCGTCTGGGGGAGAGATGAGCCAAGCAGAGAGACAACTAAACTCTGATGCACAGATTAATATTAGTTTACATAAAACATGTTGTATGATAATCGCTGTTATCAAGCATTTGCTCCCTCAGAATCAGCATCGTAACCCCATACAAACACCCCCTATAACTTTAAGAAATCAGCGGGCATCTGAGCTTTTCTTGGTACTCACACAATCCAGGATAAAGCAGTCCTGGGTGTGTGCACTGGGCTTCTAGTGTGGCTGTTTCACAAGTCTGAGTTCTTAGACACGTTTCCTGGCACCTTGCTTCACTTTCTCTGAGTTCTAAGGAAAAAGTCAACCTTTTAACCTCATACGTAGTCCTGATCTCATGAGCCATGAAACAAAGGCAAGATTACGGGCAGGTATGCTCCTGCCAAATTCACGCACGCACACACACACACACACACACACACACACACACACACACACACACACTCATCCTGGACACTAAAGTGGGACTGACTCCACTGGCCGAAGCTGAGCCAAGATCACGAGGACTTACCTGGCCCTGGAGACAGGTGGTGTAGGTGAGGAGTGGTGCCCTTCCTTCATCAAGCTCAGCCTGACTACAACTACCAACCTGGGGAGGAGAGCAAGTACCCCATCTGAGTCTTCTGTGCCCTTAAGAACTTTTTGCAGAATATCACTTCCAGAGTATTGCATGGGTGCATGTGGATACAGGTACAAACACACCACACACACACACACACACACACACACACACACCACACACACACACACACACACACACACACACACACACACAGTGGGGGAGCCTACAGGAAATTGAACTGCAAGCCAATAATTGGAAAGCTGACAGGTTTGCAGGTGTGAATGGAGTTCTTTACACCAGGTGTACCAAGTTGAAAGAAACAATTATGCAGCCGATCCTGGGAGGAGTGCTTATTTATCTGGGAATTGTTACCAGCTACTTTGCTCACTTCCCTCGACCATTCTTGCCACCCCCCCCCCCCCACCTACCAGCACTCCAGCTGCAGGGAGGCCCCTGATCCTCCAAGATCTGCACCCCTCATCTTCAGGGAAGGAGAGAGAGCAAACTGTGCAACCCCAAATGTTTCTTGGGTCAGTTTCCTGACGGCCCAAAGTCAAGGGAAGTATTGCCTTCATCCATTTTTAATTGCTGCAGATTGTAATGACATTCTTTGGAAAATAAATACTTAACCACTTTTCCCTGGATTTTTTTGGCCCGAGGTAGATGGAGATGTAAAGCTTTCAGTTAACAGCTTAGTTTATTCTGCTGTCATTTCCTTTATTTCCTTTCTACTTGTTATTTGTGCTCTAAATTTTTTGCACCCTGGTGTTCAGTCTGCTCTCCTCAGGAGAATAATTAAGAAAAAGAATTTAGATGTTCAAGCATTTTTTACTATTCAGCTAGAAGCAGTAAAAGTCTTTAGGAGGAGAGAAGGAAATGTAAGAGAAAGCAACAAAAACAACTGCAGTCACCACCCAGAAGGGTGTGAAGGTGTGATTCCGGCATGTGGGACACCACAGTTCTGCTATTCTAACTCCCAGGGGATTCTGCTGGAGGGAATGCGAAATGGCAGGGTGTGAACCCCTTCCACAGAGTTCCTCTGTGACCAAATGGTCCTACTGAAAAGGACACACTCAGGGGTCTCCAGAGTTGACCCCTTATTGTTAAGGACACGTAAAACAAATGGAATAAGGAAAGAACTGAAGCAAAACAAAGAATGTTGTTCCCTTCCGTTACATAAAGAAGTTAGTGTTTAATTAGGCAGGGGCCATGAGTTACAGCCTTCAAAATAAAACGGGGGTGAGGGGTGGAATAATAAACTTTCTCCATGAGTAACTCTTCCTACCCTGGAAGACAAAGATAATGAAACTGAGAAATACACCTTGGAGGCCAGCTTCAAGAGCCAAATCAATTTATTTAATAATTTAGGAATCACTTGCAGCCATCTCTCCCATTAGAATCGGAGGGCCCACTGTATTCTCTATTTCCTTGGTTCCTTTCCTTCTCTTAGCTATCCCTCACTGACTTTAATAAATAAGTAATGCAGGTAGAGGAGGGGATTCTCTGGGGTTCTTGCCTTTGCCTTCCTGCACCTTCCTGCAGGACTCTCTTTCTACCTGCAAACAGAGACCAGAACAATTTTTTTTCCGTTTAAGCCAGCAGTAGCTGTGGTGAGACCCCTAAGTGTGGTCATGGCAGCCGTGAGCCCTCAGAGCATTGCTCGGTCTAAAGAGGAGTCACAGAATAAATAATACATTGTGACAAGCCCAGAGAAGGTAGCGCTCATTCCAGAGGCAGAGCGTGTGCAACACAGGCAACTTTCCAGCTAGTAAGTGGCAAAAAACCACCGTGACTAGTCAGGGAATTCCGAAGGCATCAAAGTAAACTGTGATCATTTGTAGTTTATTGCACAAAAGTGAGGGCTGCTGAGCCCAACCGCAGTTATATTTTCTCGTGATGCTTTGAAGAAAATGGAAAAGAGATTGCTATTATATAGAAGGTCTCAGAAAGCAAACTTGCTGACAGAGCGGGACTGTGGCTCTACTTAATGATAGCTGTGTGCTCCTCCTTTGGCCAACGGTGCTCCCCCTCCAGAAACCCACAAAAGCAGCCCCTCGCCCTAGAGAGTCACAGGGATCACAACAGCCATTGACCTCACTGGATGCATCGAGCACCAACATCTCTCAGCCTTCAGGGCAGAATGCAAGTCCACTGGCACAACCAACACCCGCCTTCCCAGCTTCTGCCTGAGTCCCTGCAGATGGGCACGGGCGTGGTGGGGTCTCTCACTTGAACTCCTCTTTTGGCTACTTACATAGGGTCTTCTCCAGTCCTTTGTGCCATTACCCACAATTAGAAAACCTGCCCCTGCAGACAGTTTGCTTGTTAATTTTGGGGTCACACCCAGTTGTGCTTAGAATTTACTCCCTGACTCTGTATTCAGGGATCATTCCGAGTGGTGGCCAGGGGACCATATGGGATGCCTGGGATGGAACCTGGATAAGTCACAAGCAAGGCAAGCACCTTACACTGTGCTATTACTCTGGAGTCCCCTGCACTCTACTGCCCCGCCTCTAGTGAGGCTAATTCATTTGGGCTCTTTAAGACTTGGTTTCTGGAACCACAACCATCAAACTTCAAAAGGTCAAGAAGACAGCCTGGGCTGGAGGGTGAGAACCTGGACACACAGGTGATGGGAAGTTGATGGAGGAGGTAAAATTGATACGGAAACACAGTATGAATAAAACTCAACCATGAATAGTTGTGTAAACCACATTGTCTTAATTTTTTTTAAAGTATTTAAATAAATATGGATCTCAGTTCCATGACCTGAAGAATGGTTTCGGGCACTTCCTGTCCCTGTAGAAGCAGATGCCCTTGATTACAATTGTGTAACCCAAGGGCATTGTGTCCATTGTGGGCATTAGTCCATTGTGACAGGACTAATGGAGATGTTTCTAGTGCCCACTGAAAGCAAATCGATGAACAATGGGAAGACAGTGATACAGTGATATATTATCTATTTATATTTTATATATAATATATGTAAACCATATATATATACACATATATGTATGAATATATACATATATATGTATATATATGTATATATATATATATATATATATATATATATATATATATGATTTAGGCAGGAATTTCCCTGTTTCTTGCCAGCATACTAAGAGAACAGGGGTCTTAGCTAGCATTTCTCTCTTTTATTTTATTTATTTATTTTTTTTTTTTTTTTGGTTTTTGGGCTTCTCCCAGTGATGCTCAGGAGTTACTCCCAATTCTGACTCAGGAATCACTCCTGACTGTGCTCATACGGGCTGCTGGGAATCAAACCCGGCTCAGCTACATGTAAGGCAAATGCCCTCCCCACTGTAATATGGCCCCAGACCCTGGACGAGCATTTCTGCCCCACGTCACCCAGGAGTTTAACAGGCAGCTTCCACATGTTTTGTTTCCCGTGTCTAGCATATGCTCTCCCTAAGTGCTTAACAAAATGTGTTATAGACACACTGTCAAAAGATCTAGCTCTGGGGCCAGAGTGATAGCACAGCAGGGGAGGGTGTTTGCCTTGCACACGGCTGAGCCAGGTTCGATCCCTGACATCACATATGGTTCCCCAAGCACCGCCAAGAGTAATTCCTGAGTGCAGAGCCAGGAGTCACCCCCTGAACATTGTCACGTGTGACCCAAAAAAGAAAAAAAAAAGATCTAGGTCTCCCCAGTCTGAGAAATCTCATGCATGGACTGATGCTTCAACCAGAGAATGGGAAGGGAAGAGGACTTTGGAATGTTCTGTCTCCCGTGGAAACCAGCATCTAGGTCTTCAGCCAGCAGCCACTGGGAAGGTAATTTATCCCTGCCAGAAAAACTTGGGCACCAAGCCACGTAGCAACTTCTCCCCTTCTACAAATTAATGATGATTCCGGAGTTAATTCCATAAATAATTCATGAAGTCAAATATAAGGTATCCACGCTCACACCACCCCCAGCCCTACCATGCAGCTTTACTCACGGAGAGATTTCAGCACCAACCTGGAAGCTGCTTCGGTTGCAGGAAGTTCTGATATGGCCAAAGGCATGTTAAATTTAGCCCAGTGCCCTTTATTACATAAATATTCATTGAGCATCCTGTCTGTGCTAGGTGCGGTGCTGGGAAAAACTGAATCAAGGACACAACTCTCCCTTTAATGGCAAAGAGGAGAGAGCAAGACAGGAAGCAACACAGACCAAGAAGCACTAAACAGACAACAAACACGCTGAGGCTTGTAACGTGGTGCTCCGGTCTCTTCTCTGAAGTCAGGCAGACCTGCAGCCCTAGCTCTTGTCTGTGTGAACAGGAGCCAGCTGATCTCTCTCTAAATCTCAGTGTTGTCCTGTTAAAGTGAACACCTCCCAGATTCTACAGGAAGAAGCAATCAATGATTGAAATTAGTATGATAATACTATGATCTGTAACATCTAAAGAGTCCTGGTGAAACTGAGTTTAGTTTCAAAGAATATACAGGGAAGAGGACCAGAGCGATAGTGCAGCAAGCAGCACTCTTGGCACACGGTCAGCCTAGGTTTGATTTGGGCACCCCAGACTGTCCCTCAGTTCTACCCAGAGTTCTCCCTGACTGCAGAGCCAAGAGTAAGCTACTGGGTGGGCCCAAAAGAACAAAAACAGACTATGCAGGGAGAGATGAATGACATAGAGAAAGGCCAGCTAGACAAGTTGTTGGGTTGATTTGGAAATGAAAAGGTAGGTCCTTTCTCCAGTAAGATTTTCAAATGGTGACAAAGTGGAGACCAGGTGCTTGGGCTCAGGAGGCTGAACGTCACACTGCATCCACCGAGCAGGTGCTGGAAGAAGGTCTATCCCCTGCCCCCCTTCTCAAGCTGACACCTACACTGCCTGGGAAGTTTTTCAGGAGACAGAGCTCCAAGTCAACATGAGAACAGCAGATTCCTCAGAGTAAGTCACAGCCTCAGAAGCAGCCCTGCCTCTGGACAGAGGCTCTGACCACATTCTCAGGTTGTTCATAGAAGCGGAAATGGTATCACTTACCCTGGTCACTCACATCCAAAAGCCACTTCCTTGGACCCTTTCCTGACCTGAGATTCCTGGGAAATCAACAGGAATTCCAGAGACAGAGATGGGGGTGTCTGGGTCACCCGCAGACTGGGGACCCATCACCTTACTTCCAAGACAACAGCTTCTCTGCTGAGAATTTCTAGGCACAAACTCACTAAGCTCTAGGGCCCCTTCTGGATAGCACACTCTGTGTTTCTATACACTCACAGCAGGAGAACGAAAATAAAAGTCTGTAGAGCCAAAGTAAAGTAATAATAATTTTAAAACAAGCTATATACCTGCTGACTTTTTAATATACCATTTCTGGTCTGGAAAAAAAACTGTATTATGCAAAATAAAATGCTCTTGCAAACTCCCAACACGTCCCTGTGAGTGTTTCATTTAGCAGGTGTGGTGTATTTCATGCCATTAAGGCTTGCTGTAATAGGGGCTCTGAAGCCCAATCCCAATGACACTCTATTTAGACCACTCTGCATGGGAGCACATATTTCCTCTACATCACTGGCTGGTTTTACTGCTTAGAACATTTGCATAAAGTCAAACAATTATCCCCAGGGGGCAGATCATTTGCTGCTGCTTGTCCTCATGGGAAGTTGCCATCACTCATATCCCCTACTTAGATTTATCTACCTGACTCAAAACATGTTATAATGCACTGAACAAGAAGCCTCAGGAACTTGGATACCCCCACACACACCCCTAAAGACTCCCAGGATCAAGGACCTCCTCCTCTGGAAACTCACCCCAAATATGTGGCAGAGAGAACGTCAGTTCTCCAATTGGAGAGATCCGAACACGTGTTTGACAGGTTTGCTGGGCCTAAGATGCCCAGTTTCAGTTTCTGAGTTGGTACTTTCGGGGTAGAGTGGAGTATTTGCATTGTGACTATATCCCAGCAACACTGCTACTGCTGCTGACAGCACTCCAGAAACTCCAGAGAGAATTACAGGACCTGTTCCAAGTTGACTGAGAAGAATTTCTAAATCTGAGCAAGTGAAAGCGGAAATCCACCTCTGTATAATGAATGAAGGGCAAGGCAGTCAGACTATCTCTGAGCTTGGTCTGTCCTGAAAGGGGGTCATTGTCTCTCAGCCTGGGTGTTTTCCTGGGGACCAACCATTCCTGGATATTAAGGAGAGGGACTCAAGGAGGAGAGAACCAATCATTTGTTGCTCACAGGAAGTCTCCATACTGCTCCAGAAAGAGGCCTCACTCCCAATCTCTGGCAGAAACACTTTTCCCAAGGATTTTCCCACCACTCCTTAAATCCGTGAGTCAGCAGCCAGGGGATCTCTTGGAAGCTCATTAGAAATGCAAAGGGCTAGTCCACACTCCAAATCTCCTCAACCAGAATCTATATTTTGAAAAGACTCAGCAAGGTATAAACACATTAAAGATTAAGAGGCACTTCCCTAAGGAAAGGGGGTGGAGGGAGAGACACTTTCGCACCAAAGAAACTTGTTCCTTTGGAATCCTCCTTGCTCATGACTGGGCTGCAGCCTGATTTAGCAGGAAGGGACTGAGGAAAAGGGGCATGCACATAGAGTAACACCTTTGCCTCTGATTCCACACCTCCTGCAGCCTCACGAACTCAGGTGCACAGAAGCAGTGGGAGAGTAGCTCAATATTCATTCATGGATCAAGTCAGGTAGGACAATAAAGGGTGACAGCTCTCTCACCAACCAGAGGGACAGATCCTCGTAAAGCCCTCTGACTTCAAAACTTTGCAAGCAATTTATCAACCAACCAATCCAGTGGAAGCTGCCTGGGCCCTCCCTACACAACTCTGCATTTTTGATGACTGCCCTAAAGTCATCATAGATGTGGCTAAAATGTGTCAGTCCAATAACAACTTGCCTGGCAGGGCATAAGCCTTATCTTATGCCATGGTGGAGGCCAAGGCAAACCAAATAGATTTCCCCCCAAATGAACAGCCAGCAGAGAGCAAAGCTGGTGTGGGTAAGGAAGACGGGAATGCTTCCCACCACCCCCTCTGTATATGAACACATTCCTACACAAAGGGGCTCCTGTAGAGAGGCTAGACCCAGAGCCATTGGGAAACAGGTTCTCCTAGTAGCAAGAACAGCTTCCCAGGCAGGCAGGCAAATGCTGTTGAAAAACTCTCAACAGCAGCACCGTTGGGTAGGAGAGACAGCACAGACGTTACAACACTTGCCTGCCTTGCACACAGTGGATCCTGCTTCCATTCCAAGCACAATCTATGGTCCCATGAGCACTATCAGGTCTGGCCTCCTAAATCCCCAAAAACAAAGACAAATGAGTCACTCTTTAGCAACTGTGCTGGGGAAACAGGTGCCCACTTGGATGCTCTTCAGTCAACAGAAGACTTGAGTTCATCATTGGGCTCTCTGGTGGGACTAAGGTTTCAGAGTAATCACCCCACTCCAAGGAACCCTACAATGTAAAAAAGGCAGGTGATGAAAGAAAAAGTGAATGAAATGTGTCTTAAAGTTAGATATCTTCTAGGGGCCAGGAAGCAGACAAGGAGAATCTCCACCCCCCCCCTCCTTTTCTTTGATCAACTTCAAGCTCCCATAAAACTGCATTACTCCCCGTTTGACTAGCCATACCCCAACATCATGAATATTTGGCTAGGAAAAAGAAGAGTAAGGGCAGAAGACAGAAGAACACAGTAATGCCGAAGAAGAAAAGGACCAGATGCACAGCTGTTCCAGCTCCTACCCACAGCGTGCTGCCGAGAAGCAGCCACACGCCAGGCTTAGATAACAACCAAGTATAGGGCCAGGTCCCTCCCAGGACCTTGCCCATATATACATTGTTATGATCAATGTAATTGCAACCAACTGGCGGAGCTAGTGTGGGAATGGGGAGTGGGTGGTGGGCTGTGGCCGTTGGTGGTGGTAGGGCCACATTGGTGGTGGCACTGATGTTGAACAATGAATACTTGTGATAACTGTACTATAAGGAAATTTGTCAATCATGTGTTTTAATATTTAAAAAATTAAAAATTAAAAAAAAGAAGGTGGAAGTACATAAATACAGAGGATAAACCACCCTTCCTTCACACATGGAGATTTCTCCTAAAGCCTTTGAGTCTCAGACACAGGGACATGTGACATAAAATTAAAATCCCCCTCTTAACATGCCCACAGCAAAACCGCACTGAAGAAACCACAACTAAACTCAGACAAATAAGTGCCCTAATCCTTTTCACAAAGCTCTCACAAACCCAACTCACTTTTTGCCTTCACAGCAACAGGGGAGCTGGGTTAGACTAACCCTGTTTTACATACAAGACTCAGACAAGAGCAGTAAATGCAATCCCAATTCGAATGAAGCTAATCAAACCTGATGAAAAGCAGGATTGATTGGGCTGGGTTTGTTAACTAGAGATAATTGCCAGCTCCTTCCCCACAGAATTCCACTATGACCCCTGAGTGGTTTCTCTTGAGTAAATGAAATGAGCCAGGAAACTTCTGGGTTTTGTCTGAATCCACTTGGGCCAGGGAGTCACACATGGGAGCAGTCCTGGACTATGCCTGGTCCTGGCTTGTCGCTTTCCTCGGGCAGCTGCCAGCAGATGTCCTTCCCACGGCAGCCCCAGCCATCCAGATGGCATGAGAGTCTAATTGCCATTGTTAGCACTGATGGTGCATTCCAAAGAGAAGAGAAATTCAGCCAGGAGAGAAAATATCTCTTCTCTGACGATCCACCTACAGCTTGTGTGTGATACAGACGAGCTTCCCTCTCTGTCACCTCTATCATCTGGCTCAGACGGGTAGACTAGAAGCCCCTTCTCGCTTTGGGAACCATATGGAAAAGGTCATTTCAAAAGGTGCCCTTGTGGCCCAGTGGCCCAGCCCTGACAAAGGGCATTGGCTCCCAAAACTAGAGAATCTGACAGATCAAGTATTGTGAAATATGCGCATGTAGGCATCACCTACACTCTTCAGAGGAGCCTGTGAATTAAAAAGAGTTTCTCCATGGGCAAAGGGATACACATGATAACCCCTGAATGTATGTCTTGCAAGTCACAATGTGTATGAGAAGGGAGAAAGAGAGAGGGGCAGAGGGGGAGGAAAAGTGCCTACCATAGAGGCATGGGGGAGGAGCAGGGAGGAGCAGGGGAGGGAATCTGGGGACACTGGTGGTGGAAAATGTGCACTAGTGGAGGGATGGGTGCTGGAACACTGAGTAACGAAAACCCAAACATGAACAGCTGTGTAACTGTATATTTCATGGTGTAATAATACATTTAAAAAATAATAAATAAAATAGAGTTTCTCAAAGAGATCCTCTCTGGGCCTCCAGGATATTCCAAAGGGGCCTCAATTGAAAATCACATAAATGGGGACCACAGCATGCAGCTATGAGGCCACCTGTAGGACAGGTGACAAAAAGAAGTAAACAAGATCAGAAGGGAGGCCAGGGTCAGAAAAAAAACTGAGAAGCAACACATAGAACAACCACTGAGGAAATCTGTTATCTGGTAAAGCTGCTGATGTCATTTCCTGTGGCAATGCCCTCCCACCTGAGGCCCGGATAGAAATGTGCACATGCAGATCTCCGAGACAAACAGACTAGCACATCAGAGTGTTGCCATTCAAAATGGTCACATAATGATACAACTCTGAACGCGCTTGATCTCGTCTGATCTCGGAAGCTAAGCAGGGTCGGGCCTGGCTAGTACTTGGATGGGAGACATAATGGAACAATACCCACATGGCCATCAACAGCAAATGGATAAAAAGATTGTGCTAAAGACAGTCACTTCCACTGCTACTCTTATTCTACAGCACAGAAAATGAGGAGGCATAACAGTGATTAAAAACATTTTAAATGAAATAAAAGACTACCCAAGATTAGCAAGATTCCAAGCTAGCAAGATAATGTTCAAATCATCAACAATGTACAAAAGGTAAGACGCTTACCCTGCACAAGGCTGGCTGGTTGGTCAGGCCTCAGCACCCCATGGTGGTCTCCTAGTGTTGGAGGACAGGTTTAGCTAATCTGGGAGCTTTGTTGCTTTGCCCTCTCCCAGCTTAATCTATTTAAGCCAAGGTTCATTCTAATGAGACCTCTCTTCTATGTAAACACTGCTAGAGGGTGTGGCAGTTACAGAAGTCACCTTGATTGAATAACTTCTGACTTATACATCTACTAAGACTTCTGTTTTCTAGATTGGGCACAGCTCCTTTTTATACCCACTGCACCCAGCGTGGGACAGTTAGAATTTTACCAGGAGACTACCACCCTGGCTATGTTGAGACTATAGGAAGACTATAAGAAGGATCATACTAGTTTGCTCTAAGCAGGCGAGTGTGACCCTTTCAGTACACGAGAACAAGATAATCAGAACCACCCTGGTGCAGATAATAATAAGAAGGACCTTGTGGGTACCATCTAGATTACATTAAGCTCATGAAATTAAGATGTTACTTTATATCAGCCCTCTCTCCAGTGTTTTACATAAGAGATAATCTCAGTAGAAAGGATTAGACCTTGGCTAACCTTTGTTTATACCTGCAATAGGGTGTGGCACTACACTCTGTTTAGAGTTCTTTGTTGACACGACCCTCCCTGGATATTTTGATGTATATAAGGGGACTGACTTGAGGCCCCTTTGGCTTTCTGCCTTTTCGCTTTCTGCTTTTGGCTCTTGTGGCTTTTGGCTCCTCGGCCTTTTGCTTTTGCTTTTGACTTTTGGCTTTTTGCTCTTTGGGCTTTTGCTCCTTCTTCTGGGTAGGACTCAGCTCCGGTGAGATCCTCTCTCTTTGGTGGGAGACTTAGGCTCTTTTGTATGGTCTAAGTTCGGACCAGAGCTAGAGTTTGTTCATTATATTGGATTGCTGTGGAAGAGCTTTTGTACTATTAAAAGCCTTTTTGGAACTGCACCGACTCGTGATTTTTCATCTGTTCTCCCGGTGTCTCGGAGGCAGAAGAGAACTTCTGTCCTGACACTGTCTGGGACCCAGGCAGCGTTTCCGACACCTAGCCCCCTAGGATTCCTGAGCACAGAGTCAGGAGTCAGCACTGAACACTACCAGGTGTGGCAAAAAGAACCAATCATCAACATATCAAAAACCTCCAACCTTACCCCAGCCTTTAGGGATTCCTTTGGGTGTGACAAACATTACTAGAAATAGATAATGATGCCAGTAGTGTGAGCGTGAGTAATTCTGCCAGAGAAAGGAATCATGCTGGGATGAGTAGGGAAAGGGATCCTCTATAACAGGACACAGTAGGAAAAGGGATCCTCTATAATAGGACACAGACAGTTTTACTGTTCAAGGGAGGGAGACGGGTTTGCTTCATTATATGCATGCTTTGTGCATTGTTTTCTATTAATATGTTATGCCTAGGACAGGAGAGTACAGCGGTGTGGCTGACCTGACTTCGATCCTGGACACCCCATATAGTCTCCCAAGGTCAAGAGTAAGCCCTGGGCCCTGCCTGGTGTGGCCCCAAAAGAAACAAAGACAAATTGTTATACCTCATACACATGCAAAGGATTAACAGGCCAGCGTGTGTGTGTGTGTGTGTGTGTGTGTGTGTGTGTGTGTGTGTGTGTGGAGGGGGGGGGGGAGAGAGAGAGAGAGAGAGACAGAGAGAGAGAAGAGAGAGAGACAGAGAGAGAGAGAGAGAGAGAGAGAGAGAGAGAGAGAGAGAGAGAGAGAGAGAGAGAGAGAGAGAGAGAGAGAGAGACTTTCCCCCATCAGATCTGAGGTCAACTGCCCCCTACTGGAAGCCAAGTGCAGATTCCAATGCGTGTATGGTGGGAGTTAAACTCAAGTTGTACTCACGTCCCTTCTGGAATTTTTTTTAAGTTTTATTCATGAGTTGTTAACCATTTTGTTTAGCAAATCGGTTTATCTCAATGACCTCTGTGGAGGTGGCAGATGGCGCTAAAGAAACCCTCTTCAAAGCTGCTGGATTCTGTTTGTTCACCCGCCTCCCAGGCCAGACTACTGTTCCCAGGGCTCAAAGGAACCTGGCTGAGGGCACGCAGGCGGGGCCTGCACTCAGCAGCGGCGGGGCTGCGGGGCTGTGGATCTAAACAGCACATTTATACAAACAGCAGCCCCAGAACAGAGCCCTTTATCTTGGCTGTGACTACTGCACGGACACACAACATCGAAGCCTGGAAAACCCGAGCTGCTGACCATAATCGCTGGGGCAGAAGCTAGGGGTGTGACGGGAGTGAAAGCCGAGAAGGGGGCATGGATTTATATGAAAATTCGCGAGGGATGGTAGAAGAGCCAAGACAAGAACCATATTAGCCCGATGTGGTCATCGGTGCTTCCAGGAGACGGAAGGCCCTGCCCACTGCACTGCAAAGGAAAATCCAGAGCAGGCATGTCCAAGGACTTAGACTGCCTGGCCGCGGGGCAAGTGAGGGAGTAACAATAGAATGCAGCTCTGCTCTCTGAGCATGTTACAAAGCGGTGTAAGGGGACTCCGATAGTCACGTTCAAATGTGCTCTTCCTCTGGCTCGAGAGGCAGAACAGAGGTTAAGGCATTTGCCTTGCATGCAGCTGACCCAGTTCAATTGTACCACATATGGTCCCCAGAGCACAGGTAGGAGTGATTCCTCAGCACCACCGGGTCGCGCCAAGACAAAAAACCAAACAAAATCCTCTGTGTCTAATGCTAGTGACAGCCAATATAATAAAAGAAACTTGGGTCTATGCTTTTTAAGTGGCATTTTGCATCTTTTCCCTTATTAAATGTGCAGATGTTTAGATTTCCATATTCTATTCAAGGCTTCCCCACAGTTGGGGAGGTGGGAAGACTGAAGCAAGGACCTGTGAAGTCTTTTCAAAGATGTTTACTTGAAAATGCTGCCCCAGAGTATAATGATGTGCCCCAAACCACGGCTTCAGGAAACCGTTCCAACTCAAGAATGACACCACACTGGGGCTGGAGCGATAGCCCAGCAGGTAGGGCATTTGCCTTGCACGCAGCTGGCACTTGCTGGCCCGGGTTCGATCCCCAGCATCCCATATGGCCCCCCGAGCACCGCCAGGAGTAATTCCTGAGTACAGAGCCAGGAAAAACCCTGAGCATCGTCGGGTGTGACCCAAAAAAGCAAAAAATAAATAAATAAATAAATAAATAAATAAATAAATAAATAAATAAATAAAATTTAAAAAAGAATGACACCACAGAAAAATGCTAATAGTCACTCTGCATTTGTTTAGTTGTGACTTGCCAGCTCTAGAGCTGACACTGGCTAATGACAGTGGCTACTGTCACGGGTGAGGGAAGGTGCTATAAAGGCAGCTGAATCCATGTGCTTTATGTGGAAACCACAGGGATCTACAGCGCACAGAACAGGGCTTCTCACCCGATGCAGGGCGTCAGAGTTACTTTCCCTGTGTGACTGGCTTACCAGCTAAGGTGCAGAGGATGAGCAGAAGAAGCTGGCCAGGCAAATGTGAAAGAAGAGCAGAGTCTGGGCAGAAGGAGCACTGTCCACGCAGGCTGGGGCAGGGAAAAGTTGCTGCACTCAAGGTGCAGAGCCTGAGGACTGAGTGTGTGTGTGTGTGTGGGGGGGGGCATGAGACCCTGGAAGCAGGCGACCCTTATCCTTAGGGGGTTTCAAAGGACATAATCTGAGCTCCTGAGGATTTCCCCAAAAGTCTGTGAGCAGATTTCTGGATGAGAAAGATTGCTTACGCTACCTGAGAGCCAAGGGGAAAGAAAGACAAGACAAATAGCAGGAAGAGCAGTTAGGAAAGTGACTGAGTCTCCAGAGGTATGATGATGGTGAGCCATGCTGGGAATCAGGGTGGGATGGAGTGAAGAGGTTGGGCTGCAGAGAAAAAATAGGGATTCTGCAGCACAGGCGGGAGACGCTCTGCCTTTCAAGCAGCTGGGAAATCCTGCACAGATACATTCGTGTTCCCTGCATCTCCCTGTGATTGCGGTGCAGGTGAAAGTCAATGCTGTTGTCTCAAGAGCTCAGCAGACAATGTAGCACTGTTCAAAAGAATATTGATCAGCGACTCAGAGGCAAGAGGATATAGTGAGCTGTCACCCAGATCATTATAGTCACCTGAACATAGCGGTAAGAATAACATCTTTGGAGCCTAAGAGATAATACAGAGGCTAAGGTACTTACCGTGCATGCAACAGTGGCCGCAGACAATGGGCTGGATCGCAGCGTATGGTCCCCAAGCACCATCAGGTGTGCCCCTGCACAACAACAAAAAAGAATGACATCTTTGAAATATGGATAGCTCTTCTCGCTGACCTCACTGCCAACAACATGCCCAAATGGGTCTCAACAGCTTCACCAGGTTGGACAAGGCTACACATTAATAACAGGAAAATTAAGAACATATCCAGGATCTAAAAAATATACCATGCATAAAAGCATAAAACATTCTCCAGCCATGCATTGCTGAGAAGGGACGAATGCTGTTGCCTAAGAGCACAGCATCAAAAGACGGACCATGTTTTCATCAGGAAATAGGAAACAGATCAGGACAAGTGGTGTGACCTTTGGGAAACTGAAAAACAGAATTGAGGACAGAACTGTGTTAGCCCCACACCACACTTTTGAGACCCAGTATTGGGTCTGATTTTTTTCTCACTCTCTCTGCCTCTTTCATTTTTTTCTCTTTTGACTTTGCCAACAACAGGTCAAAACAGAATCATTCTCAAGTGCTCTTGCATCGAAATCAATCAATCTGCAACTCAGCCCCATGGGGCTGAAACTGTCTGGAGGATGGATGTAATAATAGCAATGTAAAAGAAAAATATTTTGAAATTTTTAACCAAAGATCTTCTCACTCATTCCCTCCTCCCAAAACTACTTGGTGCGCGTCTTGTACACACACACACACACACACACACACACACACACACACATATACCAGGCTCTCCCCACACTTAGCACAACAGGAAAAGGATAGAGAAAAGGCTGAAGGAGAAAAAGGCATTTGTTGCTTTGGGAGACAGCAGCTTTGAAACTTACAACTGAGTTTAAGGCAAAGATTTTTACACTCCAATAGCTTAGAAGAATATTAAATTTTCAGGGGCTCTGCCCCAAAGTCTATGTTGACAAAGAGAAGTAAATAAGGGCTGGAGATTTAGTATGGGCTAGGGTCTTGCACATTGCCAACCCAAGTTCAATCCCCAGCCCCACATATGGTGTCTTGGCAGAGCCATGAGGAGGTTTTAGGCTGTGCCAGGTATGCCCTCTCTCCCCAAAAAGATAAACAGACAAGGGGTATATCCTCTGCATCCCAACCAGAGGTTGGTAGAGAAAACACAGAAAAAGATCAAATCCATAGAGTATTTTTTACTTTAGAGATTTTAGGGCTATTGGAGAGCAGAGGGATGGTTAAGGAAAGGGGTGTCATGCTGGGGTAGGCAGTGACCTGGGATGGCATTGTGGGGACTATAGGAAATCAGACCTGACATCCCAGCATGCTCAGGGCACAGCCACACATCTAAATGCAGAGCAGAAATAAAGAAAGCTAGTCTGCTAGGCCTGGCAGGGAGAGGGGAGGGCACAGCTGCCAGAAAGCCAGAGGGCTCATGAGAATGTGATATCACAGGAGTCAGGGTGCAGATCTCCCAGGAATGTGAGGGGGCTGAAACTGGTGAGAGGGAGATAGAATCACCATAGCTGTGACTCAAATGGATCATAAAGAAGTTCATGGACAAACAAAACAAAATCCTTTTACTTTTTTGTACACTTGACTATACAGCATCATTATTTATATGATAGCTACTTTTGTACCTCCTCTACAACCAGCCAGTGAGGGCAGCACGTTATATCAGGCGCTTTATATAAAGTGCCCAACTAGGAACCCTCATTCACTGTTGGTTCAGCTCCTATGGAAAACAAAATAGAGAGTTCCCATTAGAGTAATAACAGAGCTCCCATATGGCCCAGCGAGTCCAATTCTGGGCATCTAAGCGAAATAAGTCAGAGGGAGAAGGGAAAATACTGAATATTTCACTCATATATAGGTAAGTACTTAGAGAAACAAAACAAACGAATAGATGGTATGGAACAAAGGCAAACTCTTAGCCTTGGATTATAAACTGATTAGCCCAGACAGGGGAGGCTAGGAGGGAAGGCCGATTCAACTAGGGGGACCTAGGAACAGTGTTGGTGGGTCATGGACCTTATGGTGATGGGGTACGATGACTTTGGCTTTCAATACCATGTACTTTAACACTGTTATAACCATGTAAGCTAATGTACAAAAGATAATCTCTACTTATTTCTGCCCCACTCCGAGAGGGACATATCACTCTCACAGTCATAAACAAGAAAACCAAAGCAGAGATTTGAGTATCTTGCCAAAAAACCTCATGACACTAAAGATCTAAGATTTTACCCAGGACTTTTACTGGGGCACAGCCAAAGAGGTCTAGATGAATAATGAGCCCTAACTGCCCAAAGCCAGAGGGCTTCAGGAAGGGGACAGTGGTGCTGAAATCTAATACCCCACAAATCATAAAGACAAAACTATTTTCAGCTCTCCATTCCCATGGATGTTTCTGTTAGTTGTCTTGGATCAGCTTCTGAACTGGCTGTGGGGTTTCCAAGACTCCCCCTACCCCCTCTATGGGACCCAGATGCCCAACAAAAATTAGGCCAGCAAGCTTCCTGCTGCCCACAAGTGTCCCTGACCCAGGCATCAGGTAGGACAAACCTAACAGGAGCTGTGTTTGTGTTTTAAGAGATAGCACAAATCCCTGCTCAATACACATTTAGGAATGATTTATCATTGCCTCAATGGGCCAATGGTTTCCTGCACTCTTTGATTTTATTTAGGCCTCTCATCCTGCCTGGTGGAACTGATGATGCCAAAGCAACAGAGCCTTGACAGAGGGGAGGGAAGAGCTATTTCAAACTTGTGAATAAATAATCCTTTAAGTAACAGATTTGAGCTAAAAGGAGTTTTGCCCTAAACAGAGTCATTTATAGCCAGCCCTTGGCCTCTGTGATGCACATCCTCTCTTTACAGAGCACAGCCCTCCTGGTAGGAGGTGGTTTTCCTCACACTGGGATATTTGAGGGCCCTCTGAAGGTTGCAATCAGGCTGCGTGAATGCAATGCTTAATTGTCACTCTATCTAACAGCAAATCCCTTATACTCCGAATTAAATCCTCCCTTCTAAATCCGAAACCAATATCTTAAATCCTTTTATTTTTCCCATCCCCTACCCCTCAAAATCCATATTATGTTGATTCTTTCTTCTCAGCAATCCCCAAAGTGTCTCTGCCCTGCTCCCCAGTTAAACCCTGCATTCAAGTGTAAATCTCTCCCAGTAACAATCGATCTAGCTTTCCAGGCTGCCCTCTCTGGTTTGCTGCGACTGCACTATCTTTCCTTAAACTTTTTTTCTGTAGGCCCCAGTTCACCTTCATTCAGTACTGCATAAACGTAGAGGATATGCAATTTGAAGAGAGAGAGAGAGAGAGAGAGAGAGAGAGAGAGAGAGAGACTGTGAGTTCTCTGTAAGTGTCTGCTGAATAAAACCCAATATGATGATTCACCTTTAGAACTCTACTCCCTCCTGCCCTGGACTATGGATTCATTGTTGTTCACAGAGATCAATGTTCCTCCATGATATGAGAGAGACCAATAATACCAGAAGCATTTATTGAATTCTTGCTCTGTAGTACACTCTGTGCATGGTGCCAAAATTGACAACAGGTTTTCCATAGCCCCTTGTGCCCATCCGCACACAAACACACACCCCAGAAAGCACAAGGAAAGGCTGGGCTTTCTGAGTGTATGTGTACAGATGCCTCATAACACACCCACCTGAATACATCATTGTCTGAACTGCTCCCTTCAGACAGTCCTCAACTCTCCCTGTTAAAAGAACCACCTCCTAATTGGAATGCTACTCCTTATGAGCAGAGAACACATTATGAAAACCAGTGGATATTTACAAATCATGCTGTTAGAAAATTTAATGGTGAAAATAAAAAGCACAAGCTCAGATTTAATGTATGGAAGATGTGACTGTTCATAATAGCCTATAAATACTTTTAACTCCAGCTCTCCGTTTAGAGAGATAATCTCTCCTGCCCTCTTTACTTCCATTTTGGCACTGATTCATGATGACTTGTAATTACTGGATAACTTACCATTTCCTGCACTAGACAGTGAGTTCCTTGAATGAGCAGCTGCTTAATTCACCACTGGAATCTCTAGTATCTGGCATAGTGCTGTTTATATGGCAAAAGTATGCACTCAATGAACATTACTTAAACGAATGAATGAAGGAACCATGATGAGCCATAAAAGCAATTGAGGTAGAATAGGGGAACCTTTATGGGGAGGGGAAGGTTTGATCTTCCCAAAGGTTTGGAGGTACAAACATTTTGGAAGTTAGTAAAAGTGCTACAGTACTGGTAGCAGGAAAACTAGTACAGAAGCAGAAATATCAGACTGTGTGAGTAAGTAAATCAGGGTTTGTGACAGGTCGCATATGCCAAGAAGGTCAAATATAATCTTGTTATGTTTTGGATTGGTTTTGATTTGGGTGGGTGTCACACTCAGTGCTCAGGGTTTACTCCTGGCTCTGGGCTCAGGGTTAACTCCTGGCTGAGGTTAGGGAATCACATGAGGCCCCAGAGACTGAATCCAGATCAGCTGCATGCAGGGCAAGTGATCTACCTGCTGTACTAGCATTCCAGCCCAACATAATGTTGTTTAATAACATTGGCACTCTCTCTTCCTGGAATTCTCCAATGCCTCCTTTAAATATCCTTTTTCTTTTGGCAAACATATTAACATAGGACAATAATTCATTAAGGAAAAGAGAATGGAATGGAAATAAAAGATCTTAAGGCAAAAAAAAATCAAATCAACACAAAATGGGCAAAAGATATGAAGAGCCATGTCTCCAAAGATATATAAATGGGCAATAAGCACATGAAAAGATGCTCAGAATCATTAATAATCAGGGAAATGCAAATCCAAACCATAATAACTCTTCACACATTAAGATAACTACTATAAAAAATCAATCACAAGAACAATAACAAATGTTGGCCAAGACATGGAGAAATTGAAACCTTATGCATTGCTAATGCATGGTACAGCTGCTGTGGAAAACAGTATAGAGAGGCCTTAAAATTTTAAACAGAAAATTAGCATGTGATGCAAAAATTATATCTCTGGCATAGACTCAAAGTCATTCAAATCAAGGACATGGGTCAAAGAGACGGCCCAAAGGACTGGAGTAAATGCTTTGCATGTGGGAAGACCAGATTAAATCTCCAACACCTACGTGGTCCCCTGAGCACCACCAGAACCAACTCCAAAACACCAATGTTGTTCTGACAGGATGAGTCTAGGTGACCGGCAAGAGAGAGAAAGCCGGCCATGACTGTCCTCCAGTGCACCCATTGTGCACCGTGATGGGAAGGAGGAAAATCCCATGAGGGAAAGTGAGTATGTGGAGCCTTGTGAAAAGACAAGCACTCTGGGAGCCTCTGCAGAGAGGTAACTTCGTTTATTCCAGACAGGCTTAGGTTTATATACCTTAATAGATGGAAGGGAACAAGGGAAAAATACATCCAAGGTGGGGGTGGGGGGGTCTACACAAGTCCACAAATAGTTAAGCAAGGTGTTTTTGTGTTAGAATCAGAAAGGGTATTTGAGCTTTACATTCTCCATAGCTGACAGCTTGCTCAATAGTCCCTGATGTGCTAGGCACAATGACTGAATATCGCAGTCTCCTGACCTGCTGTCCGAGAACGGAAAGGGGGCTAGCTGCCTGGAGGTCAATGAGGTCTTGCTGGGGGAGGGACCACCTACCACTTATCCACTTGGACCAAGTCTCAGGGGCTAACCCTCAATCCCAGCTCTTTCCCCTAATCATATCCTGCAGAGTCCCACACACCAAGATCATAGCCTCTGAGTATCACAGAGCATATAGCCCACCCCTTCACACATACACACAGGCACACACACACACACACACACACAGAGAGAAATGTATCCATACACAGATATGAATAGATATTTGTATTCTTGGCAGCATTATCACAGTAGCCAAAAGGGAAGTGACCCAAATGTCCATCAACAAATGAATGGAGAATTGTTTCCATTCACTTGCTGAGAGATACTACAGAGACTAAAGAGATATTACATTATTTAGTGTGCTTGTGGCCAACCCTAGTTCAATCCCTGGCACTGCATATGATTCCCTAAGCACTGTGAGGTGTGATCTCTGAGCACAGTGTCAGAAGTAGCCCCTGAGCACTACCAGGTATGGTCCAATTACCTCTCCTAAAAAAGAATGGATTTTTAAAAAAGAAGAAAAAACATGGTAGGGCTCAAGCTCAATATTGGAATATTATTTATTCTAGTCTACAAAGAAAATCCATTTTGATATATGCTACAACATGAGTGAACCTTGAAAACATGTGAATAAACCAGGAAGAAAAGGACAAATGTTTTATGATTCCACCTTCAAGAAGTGACTCCAATGGTCAGATTCATTAAGACAGTGCTAGGAAAAGGAGGTATGAGGCGTGCTTGTTGAATAGGAAGAAATGCCACAGGAGGCATTGCAGAGTTCAGGTGATGGTCCCCATCAAAGGTAATGCGTGCACTTATCAGCTCTGAAGTCTGCACCAAGTGGTTAAAATGGTAACTCTTGTATTCTGCATATTTTGCCACAGTAAAAATTAATTAAAATTGAAAACTCCCTGAGGTCTTGGTTTTCTTTGACACAACATATTTTGAAGAGCATGACTTCCAAATTCTTTCCCTTCTCTCCCTGTTATGCACTGGTTCATGCTGGCCAGTGTCTTCTCATCCTCTAAATGCCTTCACATCATTCAAATTCCTATGAATCAAAATCCTGTGAATTTAAATTTTCCACAACAAATATCAAGCAACTCATAGCCATGAAAAATTCAGGTTCATGTAACCCTGGGTGGGATATACAGCTTCTCTCATGGTTGACTGCCCTCAAATCCCACCAAAGTTTTTTACCTAAATTGTTGCTTCGATCTAAGATAATGAGTCTTTAGCCCTGTGTTTTAAACACATCTGTCAGCAACCCATGAATAAGTACAGTTTGTCTACTATAGGTGAGCAAGGGAGCTATAGCCTATGAATATCTTGAGGGTTGTTAGCCACTAATTTGTGAGAGGAAGGCCTTCAGGCCTTTCCCTTCTGAAGGCTTATGCCTGCCAGGTCTCTCTGAGTTTCCTGAGAGTAGATGAGAGAGAGAGAAAGAGAGAGAGAGAGAACTCAGGAATCTTAGAACTAGCATTTCCAGTTCCTTATGGCAAATATGAACCAGTCCTAGGCAATCATTTCAAGCATTAACTGATGTTCACCAGGATTTCCAGTGACCGTACTTGTTGCCATAAAGGCAGATGAGAATTCTGGTTTTGCTTCCTCACGGAAACAAACAAAAATAAAGGACATACAAGAAGAGAGAGCAATAGTTTGAGGAAAAAAAGGCTTTAATTCTCAAAAGCCTTGGACTTGGAGCATAAACATAAGATCTGAAATAAAATGCGATCAGTGAGACTGCTTCTCCTCCTACTGCCAGACAGATCAACTTTGTCCCAATAGGATGAAAGGGAAAAGCAGACTTAGAGACCTGGAGATGGCTAAAACACCTGCCATGTATGTGTGAGGCCACTACATCAATTTCTGGTGCTTTCCACATGTATCAAGCTGGATTTTGACAGCTCTGCTTTTTGTGTCAGATAGCAGCTGTCTTCTGTTCCCAAGGCCAAAAGCCATTTCCTGCTGCATCTAAACCATAGAAGTGTGAGACCCCAGTGATTATCACAATCAAATACGTGTGTAACTCCTTGTCATTGTTACAGCATAGGAAGGGACGGAGGAAGGAAGGGACGGAGGAAGGAAGGAAGGAAGGAAGGGATGGAGGAAGGAAGGAAGGGACGGAGGAAGGAAGGAAGGAAGGAAGGGATGGAGGAAGGAAGGAAGGAAGGAAGGAAGGAAGGAAGGAAGGAAGGAAGGAAGGAAGGAAGGAAGGAAGGAAGGAAGGAAGGAAGGAAGGAAGGAAGGAAGGGATGGAGGAAGGAAGGAAGGGACGGAGGAAGGAAGGAAGGAAGGGATGGAGGAAGGAAGGAAGGGACGGAGGAAGGAAGGAAGGAAGGAAGGGACGGAGGAAGGAAGGAAGGAAGGAAGGAAGGAAGGAAGGAAGGAAGGAGGGGATGGAGGAAGGAAGGAAGGGACGGAGGAAGGAAGGAAGGAAGGAAGGAAGGGAGGGAGGGAGGGAGGAGGGAGGGAGGAAGGAAGGAAGGAAGGAAGGAAGGAAGGAAGGAAGGAAGGAAGGAAGGAAGGAAGGAAGGAAGGAAGGAAGGGACGGAGGAAGGAAGGGACGGAGGAAGGAAGGAAGGAAGGAAGGAAGGGATGGAGGAAGGAAGGAAGGGACGGAGGAGGAAGGAAGGAAGGAAGGAAGGAAGGGACGGAGGAGGAAGGAAGGAAGGAAGGAAGGAAGGAAGGAAGGAAGGAAGGAAGGAAGGAAGGAAGGAAGGAAGGAAGGAAGGAAGGGATGGAGGAAGGAAGGAAGGGACGGAGGAAGGAAGGAAGGAAGGAAGGAAGGAAGGAAGGGAGGGAGGGAGGGAGGGAGGGAGGAGGGAGGGAGGAGGGAGGGAGGGAGGGAGGAAGGAAGGAAGGAAGGAAGGAAGGAAGGAAGGAAGGAAGGAAGGAAGGAAGGAAGGAAGGAAGGAAGGAAGGAAGGAAGGAAGGAAGGAAGGAAGGAAGGAAGGAAGGAAGGAAGGAAGGAAGGAAGGAAGGAAGGAAGGAAGGAAGGAATTCAAAACCCACGAGTTCCTAAGAAAAACCTCTTCCTCTCCCTGCCCAAATCAACCCATACTAGGTGTCCAGGAGAGTCCTGTCATATTTAGCAGAGCCTAACGATCTACTGAGCCTGCTAAGTCCCACAGCATGCAGAGGGCAGGAGCAGGGAGAAGAAATATTGTATTAGACATGAAAGTAGAATATGTAGCTCGGCTTTGTGAGCTTCCGTGGCCAGGAAGTGACCAAGTTACACATGCCCAAGTGTGAGGGAGGACTGAAAGCAGCAAAGGGAGAAGCACACTGGCAAGTAGGGAGATGAGACAGAATTCCTAGCTGTTGACCAGCAGGACGATGGCAGTCAAATGACAAATGCCATTAGAATGGGGCCATCCTAGTCAGGAAGTGGGTAGATGACAACCCAGAGCCAATGCCACCCCATCTTGCTCGTGTGACAAAACCCAAATGCCCCTCCACCCATCAGGCAAAGCCTAGTCTTTGTTCCATGGGGATAGAAATCTTGAGTTGGTTTCAACCAAATCTCTACCTCATGGTGTAAACACACTACAAATGACAGATTTTGGAGATGTTAGTGATGGAGCAAACAAAGTTGGACACACACACTCTTAAAGGCGACAGTGTCAGCTGCGGTTTATTCCTGCTGCATATCAATGTCTGCTGCTTGTAAAGATCCAGGGAGTCACATTTTACTCAAGGGTTAAGTTCTAAACTTGGCCCATGAAGTAGAAACCAAGTGCATTCATAAGCACCCTTGAAAATCTCTTGATTTACTCATAAAAATAGAGCACTATGCCATTTCTCAATACATTCAGAGCAACCAGCTTTCCCTCTGCTTTGAAACAGATTGCCAGTTTGTGTTTTCCAATCAGGCACCAAATATAGTAATTGGCTTTTGTTTAGAAGTATGTTGTGCCAAAGAAAAATAAAAAACAAGTATCTTATTTTCAAATGTAAAAACTGCATATACATTATGATTTGATCACAGCGAGGAACCAAGACCTAGTAAGGGAAACGGCAGTAAATGGCCCAATTCACTTCTGGCCAGAGTCTCTGAGTAGAGTGAAATGGACAAACTGCCATTTGCTGCCTCTCTAAGAGCATGACGCTGAATTCACTTGAGCTCTCTCCTTAGGTGTTGTGTGGGGTTTAAAAATAGGCTTTAACCCAGCGGGTAGGGCGTTTGCCTTTGCACGCGGCCGGCCTGTGCCGGCCAGGGTTCGATCCCCGGCATCCCATATGGTCCCCCGAGCACCACTAGGAGTTAGGAGTAATTCCTGAGTGCAGAGCCAGGAGTAACCTCTGAGCATTGCCGGGTGTGACCCAAAAAAGCAAAAAAAAAAAAGGCTTTAAATCTACATTATTTTGTGTTCTTTTCACTATGTGAAAAAACATTCCAGAAACTGGTTTGAACTTTATACCAATCTTGAAGCAAGTCATAGATTTATTTCTTTATGTTCAGAAAAAAGACCCTCTTGCTCAGAAACATGAGTCAGACTTGCATAGTCCTAGGAGGTTATTCAGGTGAGTCCGAAGATGGGTCTCCGTCGCCCAGTGCACAGCTTCAGGCCCAATGCCACGACACTCCTCAGCAATCCTCCCACCTCCAGCTGCTGCTCTTCCTCCCATCCAGCTTCCCTCCTCGCCACTCTCCAACTTTTGTGCACAGGCTTTGTTGGTGAAAACTTACATCCTCCCAATCATCAATCCATTCTGGAAAGTATCCCTCTACTCCGCTACATACACACACGAGAATCCACTCTTTCAAGGAATGAAGAATTATATGTTACAGAAGGCAAAGGTGGGTGGGGAAAGTAAGTGCTTTCGCCCCCAGATGCTTATATAGAAGCCTTTAAGAAATAATACACAAAAGAATTGTGTCAACATATAAAAGATTGCAAATAGTTTTCACTTGCTAACACATTTATTATGTTAACTCATTAGGAATACAACCTGAATTAAATGCACCGCCTTAATGGTTACCACTGATTTATCAACTGAATGTGCTCAGTGCTTTGGATGTTATCCTAGTTCCTTCTTAGGAATGACCCTGAAAATGCTCTCCAGCTCACAGATACAGATGATAGATCAGAGACATGAAACAGATGATGTCCAATTTCACATGGCCCAGCCTAGCAACCACAGGCCTGTCTCACACTACACCGCCCAGGAAGAGTATGTGACTTTCTTGTCTGAACCCAGCAGTCAGTTGACAATGCAACCTCTTCCAGTTGTGCAGACAGATGCTTTTGCTGGGGAAGACCCACTTAAAGTTCAGGGACACCATTTTTGAATCTGGCCATAAGGGCTTCCTGATTGTGGAGGAGAAGAAAGCAATCCTGGAGTCACTTACCAAAGACAGGTTGCAGGGGAAGGAGTGTGAAATCAGGAAAAGACTGCACAGTTGGTGAGATCTCAATACAAGTTATTTTCCAGTGCAGAAAAAAAGAATTAAAGAGAATACACTTCATATCCAAGGATCCTGGTGCCAAGAAAATGATGGAATAAAGGTGATTCACCACTGACAACCTCACAGGGAATGGTAGCCACAACCTCATCACAACCTCACAGCGAGTGGTAGTCACGTGAGAAAGTTCCGACCAGTGGGATATAAACAGAGGTCACAGGGAGGGGCTTATAGTAACCCTTTGCCAAAGGGACAGACAGACTGGCCTTTTCCTCTTTTTCCTGCCTGGGACCTGCAAGTTATGCCTATGGGTGCAGTAGCCACACAGACAAAAGCCACCCCTGGAGAGGACACAATGACAAGAAGAAAACATGGCTGAGCAGCGGCCTGGCCGCAGACCTCCTACCCTGGCTTCTTCCTATAACCTTATTTATTAAAGCTCTGAGGAATGCTCCCCGTGATGTCTGTGCAGTCAGAGGCATCCCTAACTGATCTTACTGGCCCTGTACAGACTGTTCAGTTCACCAGGAGCCTCGTTCGTGCTGTAAAACACGTCTCAGGGGTGCTTAATATGCCAGGACAGGTCACGCTGCTCCGCTCAGATATAAATCAGGGTCTTCCCTCCTCCGATCTGCATCTCTCCCCTGGATCCCTGACACCACACGGTCCCTCAGAGTTTCCAGGAGCAACCTCAGAGCAGGGGGCCTGGATTCGCCCCTTAGCTCTGCCAGGTATAACCCAAAATTACTCGTACCAAAAAGAACACACCCCCTTGGGGTGCAGAGTGAAATTCATTTTGCAAATATCATACTAGTTGGATCAAATTATACAGACTCTGCCTGGTGGAGTCTGCGGTTTTAAAGGATTAAAATCATCACTTGGTAGGAAAAGGTCTTCTCCTTTTCTCGTACATTTTGTTTGTTATGGTCTTCTGCTGGGTGCATGGTGCCGCGCCTGGTCCGGGGGACTTCCTTCCCATGTGCAGTAAGCTCTGAGCAGCAGAGTTGAGACCGAAAAAGAGAAATTCTGCTGTGTCACTTTCAAACCACTAAATGGCTCCCTAATGATTCCGGATAGGGAGTTTTGAAAATCTGAAAACCAAAGGAGACGCCGAGTCTGCGAAAAGGAACCTACAGGCTGGCAGCCCGGGTGCCGCAGTTCGCCTGGTGTGGAGAGCAGGGGGTGATGTTAGCCCAGCCAGCAGCGGGGTCTGCGCAGTCAGAGGGCTGCTGAGGGCACTGCAGAACCCTGAGCCTTGCTGAGCCCTGCCGCCGCACAGAGGCCAAGCCAAGAGCGTCCCGGTGCTTGCTGTGCCGCAACCAGGCTCATACATATCAAAAATTTAGACATTAACCCCTATTTACAACATTTGTTCACAGCATACGGCCGAGAACCTTTTTAGTAAATCACTTGAGATAAGCTGTCTGGCCCCAAATAAAAGATGTTTGCCAATTTCTTGGTAAGGCAAAAGAAGAGCTCTTTATCAAAAGCGTATTAGCATATTTTGCCTCATTAATAACTTCACTGCAGCATTAATTTGCCTAATTATCACATTTGGAATTCAACAGGGTATCTAATTAATTCAAAACTCTAAAAACAAATTCAGAATTATAAAGCACACCGACATACTTCTACTTTAGTGGTCCCACTTTCCTTTGCATGCGTGTGTGTATGTGCACTCAGAGAAACCACATTATTTATTCTGTACCATAATAAAAATTCATTATTTTAATAAAAATGTTTTCTTCTAATGAGGTGACTCCTAAACCTGGCAGTTTTTTCTTCTCCAGCCTGCCTGCTCTCATTTCTTTGGTTTTCTGCTTTCTCACAGGCATCTCCTAAGATTTTCAGGAACATTTACTTCAAGAACAAGAAGCAAGACTTCTTCACTTAAAGAACTGTGTAATCTCTTTTCTTTATCAGCCAGTGCCTCAAGAACTAAGTCAACTAACAATATTTGTCCATATTTTCTCCTCTATGGAAAGTCCTCCTAAGCAATTTTCAGGAGTCCAAAGCAAACATTACTCAACACTATCAAAAAATATAAATCAGAGTATATCAGCCAAACATTCCTGAAAGGTTTGAGTTTTTTTTAAAAAAATGAAACTGCAGAACACTCTAATTCAGGGCTCCAAACAAGAGCTTTAGACTCAACAATAATATTCTCTCATTTACCCATGTGCCTCCCACAAGATTATGTGACTGCAACAATAGACCATATGCTGCCATTGTAGTGGAAAGATCCAGAGAAGACTTAGATCTACATGACATTATGGGAGGGGAGCAAATGGAATAGTTGTTTAAGTGAATGCTCTCTTTGTTATGCTGGCTCTTCAAGGCTATTTTTAAAAGCATGGTTAAAGGTGTCTCTAGGAATAATCAGGTTAGATCACAGTACTGGAAAACTTTAGATTCTAAAGGCTGCTGCTAATCACCCAATGGGAAATCCAGGTCTGACCATCTAAGCTGTAAATCATGGATCCTGGTGTCTTTAGGCAATGCCACCTAACAGAGCAGATATGTGCAGATTAGGCAACATCGCCTGTTAGAGGTCAGTTCACCACTAACAACAGTTTACTTTTCTCAGCAAATCATTCCTGACATAAACATATGTTTCAAACATGCCTAAGATAGAAGTGTGTTCTTGTTGCTTCTATAGCACATTTATAATCAAAAATAGTCGAAATCCATTAGTGTACCATGAACACCAATGATGGCCAAGGAAAACATAGTTGCTCCCTATGAGATGATTATTTCCTTCTGGCATTTCTAATGTCAAACGCCTTGAAACTTCCGAGGCTGCTACCAATTTTCCCCAGATGAACAGCCTTCAAGCTACTCAAGCAAACTTACACCCAGAAAGATGCATGGGTGAAAGAAGACTCTATGAAGGTCTTAATATCTTAAGACCGGGAGTAGATCACAAATTGCCCAGTACACAATGACAATGGCCTCAGAGAAATTTGGGTCAATCACCTTAACCAAAGAACAAATCCATTTCATGAAATAACATCACCCATTCACCTCTTTTGTCCTAGAACCACAACACTGATCACTCAGGGTTTCCCACTGCAGCACCAATGTCTGCCCTTTAGCAGAGTCAGGCTGAACCATCAACCTGAGCCCACTGACAGACAGTCTGGCTAAATCACCAATAAAAGGGAGGAAAAATACTATTGAAGGCTCTCTAGTGCTTCTCTGAAAATAGGCATGACTCCATGTCGTAAAGCTGCCACACCATCAGGAAAGATTTACTGTGGATGCAGAAGACACAGAGGCCCAGAATAACAGGGGTCCCGGGTTAAATAGCAGAAGCAAGGACCCGTGGGCTCTGCCTTGCCACCCACCACCTCCGCAGTCTTTACTTCCGGAGCCCTGGAGGCATGGAGTGAATTTTCAAACATGAAAAAATAGAATATTAAAGGGGGATCCAAAAGCATTTTTTAATCCTTCATGCTCAATAAAGACTGTGCAGACATAAAACCCCTCATTTAAATGGCTGCGGTTTTAATATAAAATGTACTATACAGGAAAAAGGTTTTATTACCATTAAATGCCTGCTGCAATCCAACAACGAAGGAAACTGACCTTGATTCTGAATCTTTTGCCTTTCCCCCTTTATTATCCTTACTATTACTTACTTTCATTATTTCCCTTCCTCTTTAGAGAAATAATCATTTTTCCTCTGAAGATTAGAAAATGTGCATTGTTTTCTCAAGACAATCCAACAGACTGTTTTCACAAAGAAATGGTAATACAAAAATAGGGACTCTGGAGACCAAAGAAACCCAATCTAGGAAAATAATAATGGAGAACAACTTTCCCTGGTCTTGCAGACTGGATTAGAGAGGAACAGAAAGAAAGTTCATAGAACAAGAAGGAAAACGAAAGAAAGGTGAAAGATGAAAAACTAGCCCTTCTGGAAGTCATCAATAGGAAATTCTTAGGGGTGAAAAAGATACAGAATAGATGAAATCAAACAAAAATTAAAAAAGTAGTCAATGGGTATAATACCAACACATCAACTATCAAATCACTGTAGTGATGCATACCCATATCGGGAATACAGAAGACAGAAAGGCACATTCAAATTGGACATGATAATTGTCTAAATAAAAGGATGATTTCTCAAGGCCTGGGTAGTGTGTTGTAAGCACAAGAAGCACCCAAGTGCCAGAAACAACAGCTGCAGGGAAGTGTTACATAGTGTTTTCACCCTTCTTTGCCCCAGAGACTAGGTAAGGAGCAGTAATTAAAACCCAGAGTGAAGAGGCATGGAGGAGGCTGCCTGGTAGGACCTGTGGTCTTTAAGAGAGAATTTAAGAGAGAAAACAGCATCCCAATCTCATTTCCCTCCCAGTGCCCTCCAGTGCCTCATTTGTATCTCACCTGGGTGAAATCCAATCCTAAACCAAAGAACAAGGACACCCACTGAAGTAGTCAAGATGGGGTAAAAACATTAACCTGAAAAGACATGTCCACCTATGTTCATTGCAAAGCAAAAGCCCACAGCGAGTATCATTCTCAATGGGGAAAAATTGAAAGCCTTCCTTAAGATCAGGAACACGACAAGGTTGCCCTCTCTCACCTCTTTTATTCAATATAGTACTGGAGGTACTTGCCATAGCAATCAGAGAAGAAAAAAGACATTAAGGGCACCCAGATAGGCAAGGAAGAAATCAGGCTATCATTATTTGCAGATGACATGATATTATACCTAGAGAACCCTAAACTCTCGACTCAAAAACTCTTAGAAACAATAGATAGGTATAGTAGAGTGGCAGGGTACAAAATCAATGCCCAAAAGTCGGTGGCTTTCCTATACACAAATAACGAAAGAGAAGAAAGGGATATTAAGAAATCGATTCCGTTCACAATTGTGCCACAGAAAATCAAATACCTAGGAATCAGCTTAACCAAGTGTGTAAAGGACCTATACAAAGAGAACTACAAGACACTGCTTCAAGAAATAAAAAGAGGACACAAGGAAATGGAAACACATTCCCTGCTCCTGGATGGGGAGAATTAACATTGTCAAGATGGTAATACTCCCTAGAGCTTTGTACAGATTCAATGCGGTTCCTATAAGGATTCCCATGACATTATTTAAAGAAATTGACCAAACACTTATGAAATTCGTATGGAATAACAAACCCCCCACGATAGCTAAAGCAATCCTTGGGAAGAAGAAGATGGGAGGCATCACCTTTCCCAACCTCAAACTGTACTACAAAGCAGCAGTAATTAAAACAGCATGGTACTGGAATAAAAACAGACCGGTGGACCTATGGAATAGAGTTGAGTATCCTGACACCCACCCTCAAAGACATGATCAGTTAATCTTTGATAAAGGTGCAAAGAGTCCAAACTGGAGTAAGGAAAGCCTCTTCAACAAGTGGTGCTGGGAAAACTGGACAGCTACATGTAAAAAAATGAATTTGGACCTGTGTCTAACACCTTGCACAAAAAATCAGATCAAAATGGATTAAAGATCTCAATGTCAGACCTGAATTAATAAAGTACATTGAAGAAAATATAGGAAAAACCCTCCACGACATCGATGCTAAAGACATCTTCAAAGGTGAAACACCATTAACAAAGCAACTAGAAGAAAATATAAATATATGGGACTACATGAAACTGAAGAGCTTCTGCACCTCGAAAGAAACAGTGACCAAGATAGAAAGACAGTCCACAGAATGGGAAAGAATATTCACCCAATACCCATCTGATAAGGGGTTAATATCCAGGATATATCAGGCACTGGTACAAATACATAAGAAAAAAACAGCCAACACCATTAGAAAATGGGGAGAGGAGATGAACAGAAACTTTGACAAGGAAGAAATCCGAATGGCCAAAAGGCATATGAGAAAATGCTCATCATCACTAATCATCAGAGAGATGCAAATCAAAACAACAATGAGATATCACCTCACACCACAGAGAATGGCCCACATCCAAAAGGGTAAAAGCAACAAGTGCTGGCGTGGATGTGGGGAAAAGGGGACTCTCATACACTGTTGGTGGGAATGTCGACTTGTACAACCTTTCTGGAAAACAATATGGACATTCCTCCAAAGACTAGAAATTGAGCTCCCCTTTGACCCAGCCATACCGCTCTTGGGAATATACCCTGGAAAGCCAAAAACACACAGCGGAAACACAATCCGCACTTTTATTTTCATAGCAGCACTATTCACAATAGCCAAAACCTGGAAACAACCAGTATGCCCGAGAACTGATGACTGGATAAAGAAACTGTGGTACATCTACACAATGGAATACTATGCAGCTGTCAGAAAAAATGAAGTTATGAAATTTTGCTATAAATGGATGGATATGGAAAGAATCATGTTGAGTGAAATTAGTCAGAAGGAAAGAGAGAGACATAGAATGACTGCATTTATTTGCATGACATAAATATACTAGGTGATCTTACCGAAAGTGGAAATTACCACAAGCGTGTGGGAGTCAGAGGTTGGTTTAGATAGAGAAGGGAACATGTGTGAATAAATGTCTAAAAGTTCTAATGCTAACATAGAACTGAGCATTAAATACAGACAAAAAAATGCAAATGATGGCTTCTAAGTGTAGTAGTGCACTTAGGAAATGTGTGGGAGAAGGAGGAGAGAGAGAGGGAGAGGAGAGGAGATAAAGAACCTGCCATTTAGGCAGGATGTGGGGGGGAGGGAATTGGGGACATGGGTGGTGGCTGGGGGGCACTGGTGGAGGGCAGGGTGCTGGAACACTGTGTGACCGAAACCCACAAGTGTGAACAGCATTGTAATTGTATATCTCACGGTGGTATAATAAAATGTTAAAAAAAAAAACAACCCAAATGTCCCATGACAGAATGGATAAAGAAGTCATGGAATTGATATGTAATGGAATACTATTCAGCAATTAAAAAAGATAAAATCATGTGGTTCACTGCAATGAGAATGGAACTAGAGGGTAACATGTTCAGGGAAATGAATCAGAGGGAGAATCACAAATCCTGCATAATCTCACTCCATATTTGATATATAGAGAGGGAAAAGGGGGAGGGGTAGAGAGTTTCAAACAATGATAAAACTTTGGCCTTGAATTATAAAACTCAGGTTACTAAGTAGAGGGTGTTGAGTAGGAGGAATGAATACGTGGGCTGGAAGTAACTATGTGATGTAATTCTGGTTGCTGGTGACCGCAGGATTCCAGTTCACAGACTGGTGCTCTCCTCTGACTCGGATTATTTTGCTGCAATGTTTACTAATGATGTCAGGGAAGCAAGACAAGAAGAAATTAAAATGGAAGGTGTAGAACCAAACTCCCTATGGTCTTTGATTCAGTACGCATATACAGGCCGCCTTGAGTTAAAAGAAGATAACATTGAGTGCCTGTTGTCGACGGCTTGCCTTCTGCAGCTCTTGCAGGTGGTGGAAGCATGCTGTAAGTTTTTAATGAAACAGCTTCACCCATCCAACTGTCTTGGAATCCGTTCCTTTGCTGATGCCCAAGGTTGTACGGATTTGCATAAAGTGGCTCACAATTACACCATGGAGGCGTTTCATGGAAGTCATTCAAATCAGGAATTTGTGTTACTCCCAGCCAGTGAAATTGCCAAGCTCTTGGCCAGTGATGACATGAACATCCCTAATGAAGAGACAATATTGAACTTCTGACTTGGGTCCGTCATGACTTGGAACAGAGACGGAAAGATCTTAGTAAACTTTTGGCTTACATTAGGCTACCTCTTCTTGTGCCACAGGTATGCTGAACCAGAGATTCTCAGACATGGGGCAGAGCTGCTACTTGCTCTCCTGCTCTCCCTGTGCCCAGCCGCTCATGAGGCGCCCAGGAGGCATGGTGGGTTCTAGCCCTGACCTGCCACCCCAGCAGAGCCTCACAACAAGCCAGATGACCCCCTTACTCCATGGGGCCTGCCGTTTTCCATATCCGGACTTCCATCTCGTCACAACTCCACCCAGCAGACCAGACTATCACAACCCGGATCATCGACACCCACCCTGCAGCAGTTTCTTTTCAATCCGGCCCAGGTATGCTGGAACCAGAGACTCTCAGACATGGGGCAGAGCTGCTCCTTGCTCTCCCTGTGCCCAGCTGCTCATGAGGTGCCCGGGAGGGATGGTGGGTTCTAGCCCTGGCCTGCCACCCCAGCAGAGCCCCACAACAAACCAGACAACACGATCCCCCCTACTCCATAGGGCCCACCATTTTCCACATCTGGACTTCCCTCTCGTCACAACTCCACCCAGCAGACCAGACTATCACAGCCCGGCTCACGGTTCATCAATAAATGCTTTATTTAGAGGTGACTACAACAGTATGCCACCCGCACGGCAAGCCTGGCAAGCTGCTCGTGTAGTATTTGATATGCCAAATACCAGTAACATTTAGATTAGGTCATTCCCGTGACCTAATATAATGGTTTGAGGCTCTTTATGTTCCTGGAGCAAGCGGATACCTTTGGGTTCTCCTAGCATGAGACAGGACATGGAGATATTACTGGTGCCCGCTCTAGCAAATAGATGATTAACGGGAAGATAGTGATAGTGATAGTGGAAGTAACATAAGAATAGTGGAGGGTCTTGAGCATTTTGGTGGTAGTAAAAGGCGTAGTAACTTTGCATGTCAAACCATAAGATGTTCACATTATTGTTACCATGTTTCCTAAACTATAATAGTAATAAATTGATTAGTCAATGGTTCTCAGAGCAGAGAGAAGACTGGAAAATAAATATGGAAATCAGACTATGATGGCCAAGAAGTCTAAACAAAAGTACATGAAGAAATAGAGCACTATTCACAATAGCCAGAATCTGGAAACAACCAGAGTGCCCGAGAACTGATGACTGGATAAAGAAATTTTGGTATCTCTACACAATGAAATACTATGCAGTTGTTAGGAAAAATGAAGTTATGAAATTTGCATATACATGGATGGACATGGAGAGGATCATGTTGGGTGAAATTAGCCAGAAGGAAAAAAAACAGATATAGAATGACTGCATTTATTTTATATGTATATGTATGTGTATGTGTATGTATATGTGTAAGTGTATGTGTATGTGTATATGTATGCATATGCATATGCATATGCACATGCACGTGCATATGTATATGTATATGTGTATGTGTATGTATATGTATATGTATATGTATATGTATATGTATATGTATATGTATATGTATATGTATATGTATATGTATATGTATATGTATATGTATATGTAATGTTATGATACCAATATCCTGCATTGCAGAGCCTGGCAAGTTACCCATGTTGTATTTGATATGCCAGAAACCAGTAACAATTATAGACCTCATTCCCATGACCTGAATGAATGGTTTGAGGCTCTTCATGTTCCTGGAGTGAGCAGATGCCCTTGGAATACACTAGCATGCAACAGGACATATGGAGATGTTACTGGTGCCCACAGCAAATTGATGAAAAACAAGAAGACAAGTGATACAAGTGATAACAAACATCCAAGGTCAGGCAAAACTTGGATCAGAAGATCTTGTTAAAGGTGGAATCTACCACAAACGTGTGGGAGTCAGAGGTTAGGTAAGACGGAGAAGGGAACAGTGTGCTAATAATTGTCGAAAGTGATAATACCAACCTAGAACTGAGCATTGAATACAGGCAAAAAGTTACACATGATAACCTCTAAATGTATGTATTACAATACATAGTGTGTAAGAGAAGGAAGAGAGAGAGAGAGAAAGAGAGAGAGAGAGAGAGACAAAGAAGTGATAAAGAATCTGCCATAGAGGCAGTCTAGGGAAGGGGAGGGAATTGGGGACATTGATGGTGGGGAATGGTCACAGGTGGAGAGATGGGTCCTGGAATACTGTATGACCAAACCCCCAAACATGAACATCTTTGTAACTGTATATCTCATGGTGGTATAATAAAATAAAATTTATAAAAAAGTACATGAAGAAAAATACAAACTCAACCAAATTTGAATCTCATAGAAAAGTAAATTCCGTAAACCTCCAGTGTCACACAGATCTAGATGCAAATAAAGCCCAGCTTCATCATTAACTGAGTGATGCTGAAAATCTTAAGTATGAAGCCTCACTCTGATCCCCTGTGCAAGGGGCATAATCACTTGCATCACCATTATAACTCATACCCAAGACAGACACACATATTTAATACTATCAAGAATCACTGGCTTATCCATCCTCCCAGTCACATTTCTTTTCTTTTCTTTTTTTTTTTTTTTGGCTTTTTGGTCACACCTGGTGATGCTCAATGGTTACTTCTGGCTCTACATTCCTGGTGGTGCTTGGGGGACCATTTGAGATGCCAAGGATCAAACCCAGGTTGGCCTGGGCAAGGAAAATGCCCTAACCATTGTACTATCTACAGAGCTTGTAATTTGAACTCATGTTCCCAAAAAGGACAAACTGAAGTCACACATCTTTGTGGTTGTAGCTACAGCTTCACAGCATATACTGGCAGAAGCTAGGACACTGTATTCCCTCTTCATATTTCTGATTCTGCCCAGCAATCTGTGACCAAAGGCCAGAGTGGCTAAATCCAAAGCTTTGAATTTTCCTTTCTGATGCTCTCTGGCTTTCTCCACAGGCTGTGCTCTAGTTACAGTGGAGTCGCTGCATGCAGGCACATCCTTTGGTCAGGATTGGGCAGGGTCAGGTCAGCTGCATCCTTATGAAACCTGTTTCCCTTTGATTTCAAGTCTTCCTTGAATTAAAACCAAGAGGGCACTGTAAACGGGACTTGGGTTATGCAAGAATCCATGCTAAGAATCTACCATTAGGCTTTTCCTAAACGAACAATGCCTGTCTGCTTCCTTTTGTCTTCTGAGAAGCTCTACATCGCATCTCTCTGGGCCATCCTTCAGTACAAAGATCGCTAGCACTCAGGTCTTCATGAGACATGAGGAAAGAAACTTTACAGCTTTTCTGCACTAAAATGTAATAACTTTCTCCACACGGCTGCACAAAGGATTTCTCTGGGAACAAGGGACCAAGTTTCACAGTTGCATAAATATAAACTAAAGTAGGAATCCATCTTCGAGTCTGCAGGCACAGTCAACATTCCCATTTTTCAAGAGTCTCAAGGTCATTCTTCACTGTGCATTCTTTCGGCTCAGCTTTAAAAGTTGAGCTAGTTTAATAATTCATGACATCATAGCCATTAAAATATGAGTATTTTCTACCAAAGGAAACGGCCTTTTTCCCCCCACTCCCCTTTTCACAGTGGAAGAGACCCAGACAAGCAAAGCAGTGACACTCTGTAATAGCAGCTGATGAAGTTTCAGAAAGAGGCTTGCAATTTCCACTGTCACTGCACACAACCAGTTTTACCCTGTAAAGCTAGCACCATATGCCAGAGGAGACAGGTTAAGCCTCTTAAACGTCCCTGACAACAATGAGCTTTCATTGGTGAAAAGTAAACATCTGCCTCATGAGGAAATAATCCACAAAACAATAGAGATGGTTATTTGTTTGATTTCTGGCAACGGCACTGGGGTTAGGGAGTTTCATATCATCTACCATAGGTCAAAATGCAAGTGATTGCTTAAATATATTTTAAAATGTTTTGGAAACTCTACTTTAAAGACATCAAAGGGGAGCCCCTGTGTGCTCTCCATAGTTACAGCAAGAGCTGATGATCTCAAAGATTAGGAAAAGGAAAGATCAAAATACAGTCATGGACTTGGCCACTGCTAGCTCTGAATCTTGAGTAAATTATGTAACTCCTCTTGCCCAGGCTTTCCACATCTGTAAATGAGGGTCAAAATGAAATCTATTCCACTAAGCCAAAGGGTTATTATGCGACTCAGATGATTTATGACTTTAGAAGTACTTTGTAAACTGTACAGCAAAACAAATGTTAAGGTGGCGGTTGGTATTAAGCAGACAAAAGGGACATTTGACTCTACACTTTTAAAAGTCAATAGACAGAAGATTTATTACCTATGTAGGGAAAAGGTTTCTTCTTACTTATGGATCTTCCCTGGAAATTAATGGTGGAAGACCCCAGCTTCGCTTAATAAAGCTGAGTGTGCAGGTGACAAGGATCGCTTAACTGTAACCTCAGAAAGTCAGAATTGTAGTGATCATCACTGTACCTGGGAAAAAGAAAAAGTCATCCTCAACACCACACTTTGGAGTTCACAAAAATTCATTGGAATATTTTATATTCATAAAAGCTGTAAGTAGTTATACTTAGTTTTATTTTCAAATGAGTGAATTGAGATGCAAAGAGACTCTGAATTATGCATAGGTAGAAGGAACAAGGGAATAAAATCAAAACCCAAGGACAAAAAAATAGTAATGGCTGTGCATTCCTTCATTCTGGCCACTTACATTTTCCATGGTACTTAAACCACTCTCTCTATTATGGGTTTGCTTTTCTGCCCCTTAAAGATTCCCCCAGGAAGGACCTGTTTCTGATTGCCCTTGAGCCTACAACTTATCCTTAACACCCAACTTGGCACACAGAAGACACTTAAAAAGATCCGTTGAATGGATGAGAAAAAGAAGGGAAAAGTAAGTGGAAGAGAAAAGTGAGTGTTTTTTTTTGCTTAACTTGTGGAAAGTGTCACTACTTCTCTTGTATTGCTTAAGCTGTGCGAACCACCCTCTCTCTTGGGCTCAATTACGGAGTACACAGTAGGAAGGAAGCAGGTAAATGCTAGTATGATTCAGGGAGGCTCCAGGCAGACAAGTTGGCCAGGAGGAGGTGCAGGAAGGGGGAACACAATAAATTGCCTCCAGAAATCATTCCAGAAACCACTCAGGGAGATGTGTGCCCAACTCTGATCAAACCTGCATTTTTGCATAAATGCCTGTTTATGTGCTTTTTCGCCATTTGAATTTCTTCTTTGAGAAAGTTTCTGTTCATTTCCTCTCCACATTTTTTAATAGAGTTGGAATTTTTTTTCTTGTAAAGGTCGACCAGTATCTTATATAACTTTGATACTGACCCTTTATTAGATGGGTACTGGGTAAATAATTTTTCCTATTTCACAAGCTGTCTTTTTATCTTAGACACCGCTTTTTTTTTAGGGACTATATGAAACTAAGAAAACTTATTTCTTAGTTTCATATAGACCCTTTGTTTATCTTTACCTCTACTAGCTTGGTCAGTGGTGTTTCACTTTGAAGATGCCTTTAGCTTCAACATCATGGAGGTTTTGCCTAAGTTTTCTTCCGTGTACCTTATGGATTCACCTTATCTCACATCAGTGTTGAGATATTTAATTCATTTTTATCTGGATTTTGTGCATGGCATTAGAAGGGATCAACATCACTAATCATCAGGAAGATGCAAACCAAAACAACAGTGAGGTATTACCTCACACCACAGAGACTGGCACACATCCAGAAGAACAAAAGCAACCAATGGATGTGGGGAGAAAGGAACTCTTTAATGGTGGGAATGCCAACTGGTCAAGCATTTTTGTAAAAATGATATGGACATTCCTTAAAAGACTAGAAATTCATGTCAAGCAGCACCACTTCTGGGAATATACCCCAGGGGTCCAAAAACACACGGCAGAAATGTCATCTGCTTTCTATGTTCATTGCAACACTATTCACAATAGCTAGAATCTGGAAGCAATCCAAGTGCCTGAGAACAGATGAGTGGATAAAGATCTATGGTACATCTACACAATGGAATACTACACAGCCATTAAGAAAATGAAGTCATGAAATTTGCTTATAAATGAATGAACATGGAGAGTATCATGCTGAGTGAAATTATTCAGGATGTGGACTGATATAAATGACAGCATTCATTTGTGGGATATATATGAGACCAATATTCAAGGCCAGGGAAATAGGGGCCAGGAGGACTGAACAATTGTTAAAAAGCTTACCACAAGAGTGCCTGGGGGTGAAGAGCAGCTAGGATAAAGAAGGGCCCAGTATGATAATGATAGTTAGGAATAATCATTTTTGACAGGAACTGAATGTTAAAAGTAGGTAAAGGGATATACCTGATAATCTTTCATTACCTGTATTGCAAACCATAAGGCTTAAAAGGAGAGAGAGATGATAGATAGATAGATAGATAGATAGATAGATAGATAGATAGATGATAGATAGATAGATAGATAGATAGATAGATAGATAGATAGATAGATAGATAGATAGATAGATAGATAGATAGATAGATAGATAGATAGATAGATAGATAGATAGATAGATAGATAGATAGATAGATAGATAGATAGATAGATAGATAGATAGAAGGCTGATTTAGACATTTAAAAACTGCCACTAGCTTATCCCTTCTCCCCTTCTAATTCAAAGCTGATCACTCACCCCAACGTCACCGATATTCTCCTATCAGCAAAGCTCTGGTCATTTATTTGTCTGCTTGCTTAGATGTCAAATATAAACAAAGGTAGAGAAGCACACAGAATGCACCTTCATATACGCATTACCTACTTTAACAATTATTATCTTATGGTCAGTCTGTCTCACCTAAACCCCCCACCCTCACTCCTACATTGAATTTTCTTGAATCAAATCCCAGACATTATATCATTTCAACCATAAATATTTCAGTGTTTATCTCTAAAGATAAAGACTCTTTTTTAAAACATTTCTGGCACCAAGCTTAACCTTCCCACTCATTCTTCATATCCAGTTAATCAATATCTCACAAAAACTTTTTCTTCCGTCATTATATGCATAAACACACATATAACATATATTTATATTACATATATAAAAATAGGTTTATATACATTACATAAATATATATGTTTATATGTACAAACATGCAGTCTCCCTCACCCCGATTTTAGTTCTCTGCTTAGATGACAGCAAGAGCTCTGAGAGTCCTACTCTAAGCCTCACCCCTCACTACAATCATCTTGTGTTGGGCAGTTGCTGCTAATTGTCCATCACAGCCCTCTTATTCTCTCTTAATCAAGATACCAATGTGGAGAATTCCATATTCTTTAACAGAGTCAAGACTAGTCCTCTGCCAAAGTAGATTAAAGCTGTACAAACCAAAGAAGAACATGGTTTGGTTTTATTTTTTAAATCACTTACAGAATCACAAAACTAATTTCTTCAGAGAAGGGAAATTGTAATCGAGCCCACATCTCTATTCCTAGGAATAGTTCCCCAAGTGGGTTGCAGCAGGCCAACTAGAGCAAAGAAGCCCTGGAAAGTGAAGGAGGCAGCAATAAGAAATTAGGACATGGGCCAGAGAGATAGCTTAATGGGCTAAGAGCATTCTTTGCATGCAGGAGTCTGGGTTTGATTTCTGGCACTTCATGGTTATGGGAGCACCAATAGGAGGAACTCCCAATTACAGAGCCAAGAATTGTGCCCTACCTGATTACCACTGGTTATATCTCCAAAGCAATGCACAGAATTTGGCATAATTAAAATTAATTGATTTACCCCATCAAAAAATGGGGAGAAGAAATGAACAGAAACTTCAACAAGGAAGAAATTCGATTGGCAAAAAAACATATGCAAAAATGCTCATCATCACTTAATCATCAGAGAGATGCAAATCAAAACAACATATCATTTTACACCACAGAGACTGGCACATATCCAAAAGAGCAACAACAACAAGCGTTGGCGTGGATGTGGGGAAAAGGGCACACTCATCCATTGTTGGTGGGAATGCCAGCTGATACATCCTTTCTGGAAAACAATATGGACATTCCTCCAAAGACTAGAAATTGAACTCCCATTTGACCCAGCCATACCACTCCTGAGAATCTACTCTGGGAAGCCAAAATACGCAGCGAAAACACCATCCCTACTTTTATGTTCATAGCAGCATTATTCACAATAGCCAGAATCTGGAAACAACCAGAGTGCCCTAGAATTGATGACTGGATAAAGAAGCTTTAGTACATCTACACAATGGAATACAATGCAGCTGTTAGGAAAAATGAAGTTATGAAATTTTCCTATAAATGGATGGGCATGGAGAAGATCATGTTGAGTGAAATTAGCCAGAAGGAGAGAGACAGATACAGAATGACTGCATTTATTTGCATAACATAAATATATATGTACATATTATGATACCAATATCCAAGGTCAAGTGAAACATATATCAGGAGGTCTTGTCAAAGGTGGAAATTATCACAAAAGTGTGGGAGTCAGAGGCTAGGTAAGACAGAAAATGGAACAGTGTGCTAACAATTGTAGAAAGTACTAATACCAACCTAGACCTGAGCATTAAATAGAGGCAAAAGATACACATGACAATCCTTTAATGTATGTTCTGTAATCCACAATCTGGAAGGGAAGGAAAAGAGAAAGAGATAGAGAGAGAAAGGGAAAGAAATAAAGAACCTGCCATGGAGGTGGGCTGGGGGAGGAGGGGTGGGAACTGGGGACGTTGGTGGGCACTGGTGGAGGGATGGGTGCTGGAACACTGTATGACCAAAACCCAAATATGAACATCTTTGTAATTGTATATCTCATGGTGGTATAATAAAATACTTAAAAATAAAATAAAATGGGTTGATTTATAAAGGTGGGGCACAAAAATTGATGGAACTCAGAAGTTCATGAAGGAATCTTGCAAGTATTCAGTCAAGGGCATTTAGCCCTTGACTGAATACATCTGTGTGCACAGTTCAGCTAGTCTGAGGTTCAGGATAGCAATACTTAAGTTTCAGCAAGGTTGAAAGATATTGTCAGTGTTGAGAGACCTGGATAACAGTTGCTCACTATTCAGGCATCTATGGAAACACCAGCAATTCCAGCTTCTTGGTAATAAGAATCACAGCACAGGTTAAAGTTTAAGAAGACTGGCTACTAAAAACTAAAACCAAATCTTGACAAGATTGCAAAGTCAAAAGAAACAGGCTGGAGATTGAGTTTAACAAGTCAAAAGGGCTTTGCGTGCTGAAATGATAATAATAGAGTGGATAGGGCCTTGCACACATCCAACGTCGTGCAATTCCCCGTTTTCCATATGGTTCTCCCAAAGTCAGAAGTAATTCCTGAATGCAAAGCCAGGAGTAGCCTCTGAGCATTGCCAGGGTGGCCCCCCAAAATAAAAGAAATACAAAAAGGCTTCAAAAAAAAAAAAAAAAAAAAAAAAAAGGCTCCAAAATGTATTAGGATTTTTCACTCCCGAATAAAACATAAAACCAAACCTTCAAGTTATAGGTGAGCTACCCATAATTTTACTGCCTGCTATGACCAAAATCGACAGAGAAATGCCACAAATCTAGCTCCACAGAGTCATTCATGCCATCCAGTGTAAGACTCGAATTAGTAAACAGACACAAAACTGATAAAACAGGGGCCAGAGAAATAGCCCAGCAGGTAGGGCATTTGCCTTGCACGCAGCCAACATGGGTTTGATCCCCAGCATCCCATATGGTCCTCCAAGCACCGCCAGGAGTGATTCCTGAGTGCAGAGCCAGGAGTAACCCCTGAGCATCACTGGGTGTGACCCAGAAAACAAAAAGAAAAATGGTAAAACATAATAAATAGTCAAGAAAATCAAATATTAGAAACTAACCTTATCACACAAAAATAATTATAAATATATTCAAAGAAAGTAAGGATTGTATGTCCAGGACACTCAAGGAAAATAAAGTTTTAATGAAATACAGAATATCTGCAGGAAAAAATAGTGTAAATCTTCCCCCCCACCCACACCCTCCCAGCATGCTGCTCAGGTGATCCCATACAGCTAGGGATCAAGTCCAGTCTTCTGTATGCAAGCATGTGCACTAGCCTTTGAGCTATCTCCTTGGCCCTGAATACATTTTAAAGTGACAACTCGAAGAATGAAAAGTATATCAAAATACAAAACTCACTGCATGGATTTTGGTAAATTGAGAGTGGCAGATGCAGCAGAAAATTTCAATGAACTTGAAGACAATAGAAATTACCCAATCTGAAGAGAAAGAGAACAAAGAGGTTGAATAAAATTGAACAGGCCTCAATAATCTAAGGACAATACTAAACAGCCCAGCATGTGCCTGACTGGAATGTCCTGCAGAGAAATACTTGATAACAGGACCAGAAAATTCTGTTGAGAAGAAACAGGAGCTAAAGCTGAGCAGAGTGAGAGACTGGGGGGTACCTGGTATTTCGTCAGTGGATCACATCAACAAGCCAGATAGACAGAGTTAAGTCTGTGGTGACACAGGGAGAAGACTAAGCTGAAGAAAGCATGCACTGTCCTTGGGTTTATTTTTCTCCTGGAAATAGTGCATTTGTCAGGAGTCAGATGGATCAGAAGGGAACAAAAATTATCTCACTATTAACAGAGCCTCTAATAAAAATGCTGAGAGGGAGGGGGAAGAGCAGGAGACAGTTGTGGAAAAAGGTAGGAGCTGAGGAAGAGTGAGGGAGATATGTTCTAGATTTCTCCACCACCCACCCCATGCTCCCAAATAAGGAATCAGAAGAGTGCAAAGACCTCTTCCGCAGACTTCACCTGAAAACGCCCAGGGCTGGAGTGAGGGATGCAAATACTCAGAAAATGGCTGACCAGAGGGGGCCCCCACTTTCCACTTTCTTGCTTGCAGTTCCCTCTTGATAATGCTGGGTTGCTCCCGCACACATCTTGGTGGGGAAGAAGCTTCCTCCTCGGATGGCTGCAAGTTAAAACCTTCATTGCCTGTGCTCCTGCCTGAAACACATAGGCACAAAACCAAACACAGAGGTTTCAGTTTTGGTTTGGTTTTGAGCATCTTCCCCACTGTACTATCTATCCAGCACCCCCACAGAGGTTTTTTGTTTTTTTGAAATTCTGTTTTGTTTTTATTTGGGATGGGAATGGGGTGCAAATTTGGGCCACATCCAGTGGTGCTCAGGCATGACCCCTGGAGGCGCCCAGGAACACTGCAACGCTGGGGATCTAAGGAACCTGCTAGGTGTTAAGACTTAAGCCATGTACTGTCTCTCCAGTCTCAAGTTTTTAACCAGAAGTCAGACTCCTCAGAATAATAGCTGAAAATTTCACAGATTTGATGAAATTTTCCAGCTTATAAATCCAAGCCCAGTCAACCATAAGCACAATTTGTACAAATAAAACACAAGCTATTTCAGACTCAAACTGTTGAAAAATCAATGCTAAAGAGAAATTCAAAAGAGAGAAGGCCTCCCAAATAGAACAACAAAACCATTTGTCACCAAATAACAGGAAAAGGGAAGAAAAAAGAAGTGAAGGAGAAGGAGGCCAGCAGTGAATAACATCCTCTGCAATGTGATTTAAGAATGAATCATAACACCAAAACACCGAAAAGGAAAAAGTTGTAATAGTTTTTTCAAGGCTCTCCTCTTTTTTTGTTTCTGAAAAAAATATAGATCCTTCGAAGACAGGGTGAAGAGACACGAGACACCTTGCACGTGTGAGACCATGAGTTTGATCCCAAGAGCAGTTCCTGACACAGAGCACAGTCCGAGCAACTCTACCACAATAATGTTTCATCTCCAGTATAGCACGGGCAGGGAAGTTTAAGCATCACAATATGGGATACCCCCTGTGAGGTCATGTGAGCACATGTGTGAGGACCACAGCAACCTCCAGGGTTCACTCAACTGGAATGTGACTTATTCACTCAACAAGTAAGAGTGTGAATACCCGCCTCCCCTCCCCCACTGCCGCCACCACTTCCACGTGCCATAACCACCATGACCAACTGTAGGAGCACCACAACAAAGCAGCTCTGGGTTATTGTAACAAAAAAGGGCTTGGGATGGTTGCACAAAAAGAGAGTGAAGAAAAGGCATTTTCACATACAATAGGAGTGCAAGAATTTGTGCACACAAGTTTGCACCAAAAGAAATTCAGGCATTCCTTGGGCTTAGAAAATGATCCCACTTGGATCTATAAGGAGAACTGAGGAGAACTGGAATTGGCAAATACAAGTGAGCAAGCACTAAACAGTCCTTTAACTTCTCTCCTAGTTTCCTTTAAAAAAAGATTGAAAATAGAGTAATGTTGTAAGGAGGCACTTCAATTTATGTAGAATTTAAAAAGATGACAACATGAAACACAAGTTGGGGGGTTGGGGCTTGTTTTGAAGGTTTTTTTTTTTGAGGGGAGGGAGAAACTAAGCCACATGCAGTGCTCAGGTTTACTCCTGGTTCTATGTTCAGGGGGTTACTTGAACAGAGTTCAGGTTTTACTCTTGGGGGTGCTTGAGAGACCAGGTGAGTTACTGAGGGTCAAATTAGGGTTGGTCCCAAGGGTCTTACCTCCTCCATTCTGCTTTATAAAAGGGTTTTTTTTAATTTTTATTTTAACACCATGAGAACAACATTACAAAGATGTTCATAATTGGGTCTCCATCATATATTGTTCCAGCACCCATCCCTTCACCAGTGCCCCATTCCCACCACCAATGTCCCCACATTCCCCTCTCCCAGCTCCAGAGCAGGCATTTCTTCCTTTGCTCCCTTTCTCTCTGTCTCTCTCCATCTCTCCTTCATCTTCCCCAATCCCCATGTGAGATATTGAATTACAAGGATGTTCATAATTGGGTCTCTACAATACAGTGTTACAGAATCCATCCCTCTACCAGTGCCAATTCCCACCACCCAATTCCCAAACACACCCATCCAAACCCTGCCTGCCCCCCATTGCAGGCGCATTGTACTACCTATCTCTTTGTCTATGTCCCTGTATTTCCCAATCTCTCTTCTATTACACTTTATGGCTTGTCCTATGGATACTAATAATGTATGATGTATCTGATTATTTAATAGTGAGTTCTAGTGTGACATCATAATTCCTCATTCCCCATAACCTCTCCAGTTTGATGCAAATAGAATGATCGTTGAAGTGTACAAGAGAGAAAGATCCTGAAAGGACCTGGTGCTAAAATACATTGAGTCAAAGATTAAACCGAGGCAGCGGAGCCGCCGCGCACCTGCGCAGCCTTGGATCTGGAATCTCTGTCTTGAGGCGGTTGTCTGTAGTGACTGGAGCTCAGGGCCACAGCCACTAGGCCTGGAGGCTGGGGACTGAGTGGAGGCCCTCAATCCTTGCTCTGACTCCAGCAGGTGCGGCTGCCTGCATGGCAAGCAGGCCCAGGAGCTATGTAGGCCACCACCAGGCGCTGGCAGAGCCTTATAAAAGGGTTTGAAATGTTGTAAGTTTATGACAATTTTTGAGAGTCGGAAGCATACACTTTCAGGTGTGAAAGAGGAAATGAGATAACGGAAGGGTGTGGAAGAAGCCCAGCAGCGGGAAGCAGTAGAATGTTGACCCTAACTCCGACCACTCCAGGACTCCTTAACAAAAGCTAAAGACATGGCTCCTCTCCAGAACACTCAAAATTTACTAACAATTTCTAGAAGTTGAGAAATCTTCTAGAAATCTTGAGACCCAGAAAGACTATCTGATGATGAGATGACAGGCTACAGGGTTTGAATATTGGAGTAGAAAATTCAATTCACCATCTTCCCACGTCAGTCAGCCAGATGGCAGCCTTCAAGACTGAGGAAGGCAGCCAAGCATGGCTCCCACTTCCCTTTCCCCACAATCTCCAGTTGTCTTGACCTCTTTTGTCCCCAGATGTCTGAGAGATAAATAAAAATGATCTTCAGGATTTTATATTCTACCGGATATTATCAAATTCTACTGTGTATATTTATATCTTGAATTAGGTTTTATTATATTTTATTATGTGTTTAAATTATGCATATGGTATGGTATGCTATCTTTTAATGTGTTATATATTAGTGTCCCAGCTATTGTATATTAGTGTTCCCAAAATAGATAAATAAATACAAGGTACTGGCTTGGGCCTGACGGGGAGAGGCCACAGTGGTGTTGGTCAAAGGACTCAAAGTTTCCATTATGAAAGATGAATCAGCTATGGACATATATTTTACAATGTGGAGCCTGGAATAAACAATATTGGGCTACATCTTCCTCCTTTGTTAGTAATATGATGATGTTAATCATCATCATATTATTATTATACATAATGTATTACACACTTAAAATTTTACTGAGATGGATAGATGTTATGTTAAGTTCTCCTACCACAAAAAAATCTGAAAAAATGACAAAACAAAGGTGGTGGCAGCTTTGGAGGTGACAACTATTCAGGCTATTATAGTGATGATTTCATGGTTATATGCTTATATGATTAGACATTGTTATATGAGTATAGATTGTAGTAATAGTTTCCTGAGTTTTCTCCAAACTTTTCTCCAAACACATCAAGTAATATAGCTTAAATATCTTTTTTGCTCATCAGCTACACCCACTAAAGTGGTTATTAAAATAAAGAGAGGGAAACACAAAAATAAACAGTAAAAGAAGGCAGAATTAATACCCAGGGCTGGAGCGATAGTCCAGCAGGTAGGGCGTTGCCTTGCACGTGGCCGGCTCATGCCGGCCTGGGTTCGATCCCGGCATCCCATATGGTCCCCGAGCACCGCCAGGAGTAATTCCTGAGTGCAGAGCCAGGAGAAACCCCCTGAGCATTGCTGGGTGTGACCCAAAAAAGAAAAAAAAAAGAAAGAAAGAAAAATAAATTAATCCGCAGCACTACATATGGTCCCATAAGCACTACTAGGGGGACAGAGCCAGGAATAAACCCTGAAAAACACAGGCACCGTTCAAAACAACAAACAAACAAACATAACCAAGAAGTATCAGAAGGTGTATAAGGCCAGGAAAGATCCATGAATATGTGGGAAAGAATGTGCCATAGATCTGTCCATCAAAGTGTCCTTTACCCCTCCTGTGCCCTTTCTCCTTTCTCACTCACATATTCACCAATTCTAACAGTTTCTCTCCTGTTATTCTCTGGGGTCTCCTAAATCATTCCTCTGGGTTCCCTAGAAACTATCACTCTATTGGCTTGTGGTGCAGCCATTATTTCTGAAAGCCTGTCAGACCCTGGCTGATAAAAGGATTTCTTCAGAGACACCATCCTATCACACAAGATCAATCTGCTGCTGTGCAATGGAGACAGAAGTTTGAATTCTGACATCTTATATTTCTTTTATTCTTGTTTTTTGCTTTTTTGTTTGCTTGTTTGTTTGTGGGCCACACTCAGTGTCACTCGGGGTTTATTCCTGGCCCTGAACTAAGGGATCACTTCTGTAGGGAGCGTATGAGAAGCCAGAGACTGAACCCGGTCTGCTACATGCCCAGTCCCTATCTGCTGTACTATTACTCCAGCCCCGTAACATGCCATTTTCCTTTCTGTTTTCCACTAGTTCATAACATAGGGCAGTGTCTAATAATGGTGGGCTGCTGCCTTGATAATGCTTGTGGTTCTGAAAGACTAGAAAGCAACAAACATTGTTATAACCAGCCCACTTCGTTTTTGCTGGCTCTTGAATTCTCCAGGTGTCAGGACAGCAGTTAAAATAATTTTTGACAGTCTGGACCTGTTATCACTTCAGGCCTCCAGCCCAGACCTTTGCAAATCAGTCAGCAGAGGAGGCAGTTTATTATTTTCCCATTTTTAAAGCTTTATTCTGCTAATACAGCCTGGCTGGATTTTCTTTCCCTAGAGAACATGAGAGCAGTGCTGAGACCTCTGACAATGGCTTTTCTTGCTTTCCTTCATCCTCCCCGGGTGTCTGGGGAATTGATCGGTCAGCTCTGCCCACATCTGCTCCTCAGCTGCCTCCCTTTCTGCCTGCCGGGGAGGAAACCTCTTTGCAGAGCCAAGAACGAGCTGAGTGGGGAGAGGGCGGGTAGGGTACGTCCTTTTCAATTTCTGCCTCTTATTCCTTTTCGAAGCTGAGTGTATACAGCCACGCCTAACTCATTTTTAGCTTTTGGTCAATAATACCCTCAAATATTTATGCAGTGTCTTCTATAAACAGGCATTGGACAAGCAGCAAAAAAAGAACTCCCCATCAAACGGAAAAGGAGGGAGGCAGACATTCAACAATAAACGGTTTTAGTGAAAGATGCCATTGCCGTTATGGGAGGAGCAATGGTCCAGCCCTACCTGGAAGGTCAGGGTAGGCCTCTATGAAGAAGTGATTTGCATTAAGTAGAAATGAAGGTGCAGGGGGAAGACTGTGGCTCAAGTGACCATGCCCTGGGTTTGGTCACTTGTGTGAGGCCCTGGGCCCCCACCCGGCGTTGCATGTCATGGCTTACAAGCACCACTGCCTACACAACAAAAAATAAAGAAAAAATTCAGGAGCAAATTGCTTATGGGCAGAAATAGAAGCAATCCAAAGGGCTGGCAAAGAGACGGAGAGAATGTGGTCCACAGAGGTGTCAGCACCGATACCATCAGGCTCCTAGCACAACCACATAAGAAGCCACAGAAGAGGTCACCAATGAATGCAGAAAGATAGGCAGCGGCCAGCTCCCACAGTCCGGCAGACACGAGGGAGATTTGGAGCTCTATCTGAGGAGTAATGAAATTTGAAAGATTCCCAGTCATCCATATCATCAATTTCAAAGTCAGCTCAGTAAGTGAAGAAAACAAATCCACGGATATTGAGACATTGCACAACCCCGAAGACATTGACAGTTGGTAGGGAACTCTAAATCCCCCAGCGACTGCGCTCTGAGACTCTGCTATTCTGCCTAGGAAGGTTCCTGGGCACAGCATGTAATTGAAACAACAGGGGGATTGAGGGCCCTGCTCCACAGCTTAGTCTATTCCAACTTGGCCCGGCATGAGATGATGCCTTGAGGCCAGAATCCCCCGTCAGTAAGCCACAACCTGCACCATACAGCAGGATGGCTGTAGGTGACAACACAGTGTTGGAGACTGGAGATTTGCCAATAGGGAGGCGTCCAGAGGCTTTCTACATGCACACAACTCTGAAGAGATGATCTGTAATTTTTTCATTGGGCATGCATGTCACAAATTTAAATCATGCACTTAAAGCACATGCAATTTTTAAAAATTTTTATATTTTATTATACCACCGTGAGATATACAATTACAAAGAAAATCATGTTTGGGTTTCTGTCTTACAGTGTTCCAGGACCCATCCCTCCACCAGTGCCCTTTTCCCACCACCAATGTCCCAATTCCCCCCCCCCTTCCCCTAGACTGCCTCTTTGGCGGGTTCTTTATCTCTTTTCTCTCTTTCTCTTTCTCTCTCTCTCTTTCTCTCTTTACAATACATAGATTTAGTACATAGATTTAGAGTTTATCATTTATATTTTTTGCCTGTATTGAGGGAACATGCAATTTTTTAAAGTTCATTTAATTGGGAGACTGGAACACATAACACTTTATACCTGATTCCATGCTTCAATTCCCAGAACCAAATGAATCCCCGCCAAAAAAACACCATGGGGAGAGACCTCTGAGCACTCATCTGGAAGTACCCCTGAAGCACTGCTGGCTGGGCCCAATCCCCACCGTCCCCAAAAAAATTAATGTAATTTTTTTCAAAAGAGACGTTTAGTCCTCTACTTCCCCATTGCAAGCCTGTACCAGTGCTGGTGTTCTCAGGGTGCCCTGGGCGCAGAGGGCTGCCCAGATGGACATGGCTGCACATGAAGTCCCAGTGGGTACCAGGCTGCGGCTGACAATGCGGGTGCAGAGACCTCCCTAGAAGTGCAGGACCACCTCACCTCAGGCTGCCTGGCGGCCAGCAACTGCCTTGCGTAGGTTTGGCGTCGTGTCAGTTCAGCTGAGGCCTGTGTCCCCCATCCTCCAAAGCCTGTAGTGTTCGCATCAGATGCCTTCATACACCTCAGATCCACTCTCCATCCTCCTCCGCCAGGCTCTGCGGCCCAGTCATGGAAACCCGGACAGTATCCAAGGACCGTATTTATCCTCAGGGCTCAAGGCTGAGGTCAACCCAGGCAAGCACTAACAGGAGAGAGCAGAGGGATGGGCACTTATTGTAACTTCCGAGTGATCACCAGGGACTGACTAACCCCCTCAGTCTCTAAGGGGACTGTACGTACAACTGTCCTCACCAGGGCCAGAATAGCTGCTTCCCATACTCCACGCTGAGGTATTTCTGATGCACTGACCCTTGAACGCTGCAGTATCACTCTTGTTCTCCCTTCTCTAATCTCTTTCCAAACAGAAACTTCACTAAACCCCATGAGACCTAATTCAAGGGTGACCATCCTGGGCCCTGACCCTACAGCGCCAGACATTGGCTACACCGCAGAGACGGCAGTAGTGTACTTCAACCTTGGAGCCAATGACTACTTTTTCTGTCTTTGGTGGCAAAAATTGATTCCAGCTCCCTGGAAGCCACCTATGTAAGTCGCAAACATGCTGCAGGAATTTGGAAAGTGCAGAGTAAAGAGAGAATGATGCTTTGTGCCTCCCCTTTTGATAGCTTTTTTCTCTTTTGCAGTTTCTGGGATGGAACCCAAGTTTTAAACTTTCAAGGCATCCACTTTCCTGTGAAGCCACAGCTCCAGCCTCTCCTTTGGAAAGCCTCTCTGGTCCCTCCAAACTGCAGCCATGCCAGACTCTGCCCTGAGGCACAACACACCACCTGCTTACAATGCCTGTTCCCCGTCTGAAACATTCTTCCCCCGGAAATCCATGAGGGCTCACTCCCTCATCATATTTCAACTTCCCTTTCAACTCTCACCCTTCTGACTAGGCACTTCTGTACTTCCCATTTAAAAGTGTCTCCACCTAATATTCCAATTCCATGCTGCTTCTCTTTATGCATCTTCTTACCACTTGTCACTTTCTGATATCCTTCCCAGGTATCCTCTCATCACATACACACACACACACATGCACACACACACACACACACACACACACACACAGACCCTCACATGAGTGCTCCATGTAAAGTTCCATTGAAGAGGATCCTCACTCTCTATTTTGCTCACTGTTATCCCCCCAGTAACCAACACAGAATCTCACATTGTGTTTGTTGAACCAATGAAGTGCTGGCCCCTGAAAAAAAGGCATAGAAGGCATTTCTTATCGGTGATTATTTTGGTCCTCAAACTTCTGATTCATCTCTAAGTGTTGCCACTTCTTGCCAATGAATTCTATGCTATGTCTCCATGCATCATGCATGAATTTCTGCACGGAGTACCTAAACTCTACGAGGTGGCAGGGTTAGTCGCATCCAGCTGGGCTGCATTCATAAGCTGCTTTTCCCATCCCCATTTCAGAAGCTGAACGATGAGCAGGAGCAATAAAGCTGGCCTTCCTCCGGGAAGATGACCCCATTGATCCTGCAGTCAGAGCTGTACTTTGAGCAGACATATTCATTCACTCTCTTCTCATTTTGAAAGCTCCTACTACATTCTCAGCTTTGTACCAGAAGCTGAGAGCAAAGATGAATAAAACATGGTCCTTTCCCTCCAGGTGCCCTGACAGATAGTGCTGGACTTCTGCCGGTTGGAAGATGAAAGACTCTTTTCCACAGAACAGACTCTGCCTACTAGGCCTGGCCACTACCAGGCAGTGCAACATTTGCTAAACACGCAGAGAAGGTTCCCACACCCAGGAGAAGTGGACCTTGACCCTGAATCTATTGCCTCAAAGAAAGCAGAGACATGGTCCTTTGGAACAGGAGCTTCCAATAATGTCCAAAGACACAGTGAGGTACTGCCATGTATAGCAACAATCCAAAGGCAGGGCTACAACCCAAATCATTCTGCAGGCCTAAGCCCTGCTGAGTTCCTAGCCAAGAAATATTTGTTGAGTGAACAAAGGAACAAATGAGAAAAAATAAAGCAGTGAAAAGTAAGAGCCGATGACAAGGTTGCAAGTGGGTCCAATAGCTTGTCTATGATCTGATCCATCCTTCCTTAAACAATCTGTGTACCCAAGGCCCAGGGAAGCTCTGGGAATCCAGGGAACTGGTAAGCTGGAGGTCAGAGTTAAAAGAGGGGTTCAGCATGAGGAGAATAAGCCTATTGATAGAGATTAGAAAAAGAATAAGTCAGTAAATTTAGTTCAGGATTAGTATTTGAACCCTCAGGTGTCAGCTGAACATTGATTATTCATTACCTAATGCAATTGCACTCAGCAGAAAAGCACAGCAAGAGTCCTGGATGGTTTTAAATAGCAGAGTTGACTGTTTGTACTCTTCAGGCTTGTAAGTTTGTGGAGAAATTAAATGTAAGTTTCTCAGGAATAAAGCCCAGGCACAGCTCCTTAAGACAGTTATCAAATTGGCCCAGATACAGCATTCGCTTCACATGCTTTCCATTAAAAGTCAGTAACTCTCTCAAGAGGTTGCCTCCAAGATTCAGAATCAAAACTGCAGGCTCCAGGAAACCCAAGGGTGAGAGGTGGCTCCCAGATATCTGATGTTTCTGTTTGCAAATACTCTTGTTCCACTGTGTCTCAAGGAGCATCCAGAATCCAGTTTCCAAAGCAACTTAGC
>JAJIBD010005217.1:87500-114790 GCA_021461705.1 Cryptotis parvus | reverse complement strand
AGATAGGATTACTTTGGTATATATAAGGGGACTGACTTGAGGCACTTGCCCCTTCTCCTGCTCCTTCTTTTGGGTCGGACTCCTCTTGGGTGAGATCCTCTCTTTTTGATGGAAGACTTGGGCTCTCCTGTATGGTCTAAGTTCTGACCAGAGCTAGAGTTCTTTCATTATATTGGATTGCTGTGGTAGAGCTTTTGTACTATTAAAGGCTTTTTTGGGACTGTGCTGAACTTGTGAGTTTTCATCCGTTACCCTGGAGGTCTCGGAGGTAGAAGAGAACTTCTGTCCTGATACTGTTGGGGACCCCAGTGGCTCCCCGCAGTAACGCAGATCACATATCAGGAAAAGATACACAATTATATTTCTTTGTTTTTTTTTTTTCCATTTTGGTTCACACCTGGTGATACTGGGGTTATTCCGGCTCTGCACTCAGGAATTGCTCCTGGCAGTTCCTTGGGGAACCATATGGGATACCAGGGATTGAACCTGGGTTGGCCACATGTAAATCAAGTGCCCTACCCACTGTACTGTTGTTCCAGCCCCTATATTCCATTGTTTATTAAAAAAAAAGTCTGCTTATAGTCGAAAGGCAACAATAGTCTTTTTTTTTTTTTTTTTTTTTTGCTTTTGGGGTCACACACCCGGCAGTGCTCAGGGGTTACTCCTGGCTCTGCACTCAGGAATTACTCTCGCAGTGCTCAGGGAACCATATGGGGTGCAGGGGGATCAAACGCAGGTCAGCTGAGTGCAAGGCATATGCCTTACCCTCTGTGCTGTTGCTCGGCTGGACAGTAATCTTTTTAAAGTGAGTTACTTAAAAAAATTAATTAAGCCTAAGCTCTAGTGTTTCTGTAAGGAGCTGGTATATCAGAATGCTTCTGTCTTCTCTAGTTATTTCTACTATTACTTTGTTAGTCTACTATTTGTCCCTGAGATACAGGTGGTTCGATATTATCATCAGTGTCTGGACTCCAGCTGCTGAGTATTTATGTAATCAATGATAAAAGCATTGTCATGATTGTGCTTTGTTATTTACTTTTCTGCATCGCTGTTTTAACATTTTAATTATGTGAAAGTACAAAAGGATAATAATCCATTGGGAAATAAATGTTTGACATGTTTGCATTTAATATAATGCTTACAATTAAAAGCATTTCCATTTTAAATCAGTAATATACAATAAGATTAATTCTATACTAGCTCTGAAAGTATAGTGCCATCTATATATACCAAGCCAGAGATGAGATGTTCTCCTTGTTGTCTTTATCATAGGTTATGTGGATCTCATAAAATTTTAATAATCCCATTTTAAAAAGTTATTATACCACCGTGAGTTATACAATTACGAAGATGTTCATGATTTTGTTTCAGTCATACAGTGTTCCAGCACCCATCCCTCTACCAGTGCACATTTCCTACCACCAATGTCCCCAGATTCCTTCCCCCTCCCCTAGCCTGCCTCCATGGCAGCAGGCACTTTCCCTCTCTCTCTCTCTCTCTCTCTCTTCCTCTCTTTCTCTCTCTCTCTTTCTCTTCTCTCTCTCCCTCTCTTTCTCTCTCTCTCTTTCTCTCTCTCTTTCTTTCTCTCCTCTTACATTGTGGCTTGCCCTACATACATTTAGGGATTGATAATCCCATTTTGAGAGGTGCAAAGAAGCTACATCTCAGTGCTCAGTGTATCCGTCACTGGCATTGACTATTGTCCAGAAATCAGTAAATGTTAAGACTTGCCTAAATAAAAGACCTGTGAAAGATTCTGGGGTACAAAATAAATATGGTGTATGGTATGAAAAAAGCCGTGGAAAAAAAGTGGAAGGAACTGTTTTCTCATTTATTTTTCTGCCCTGTTTGAGAAGTAGGAAACATGTTTTTTTGTGTTACGGTGTTTATATATGTAGTAGTTATGAAATTTGTGTGGATTATTGACTGTTGGTTATTACTCTCTGACAATTGAAAGCCTTGTTCTTTCAGTTTATGTCTTCTCCAATTTGTTCCTGTTTATGTTCTTCAGAATCGAAGTACCATTTCAGTTCAGCTAAGCTCTTTAAATTGTGGTGACTTCCACTAAATAAGTTTTCTTACTAAAAATGATAGGCTCTTACAGCAAGTATTTATTAGTTCAAATCTCTTTTTCTTAAGCTTAAGTAGAATGCCAGCCTCAGATTTTTTTAAATCACATTTGTTTGATGACTTAAAGTCAAAAAATCATTAAATTGTCCTTGATTAGTAATTCTAGTTGAGAATATTGCATGTAAATACATCCTGCTATATAAAGCTAGAAATTAGTCTTAAATTTTTGTTGATTTCAAAGCACAGTGTAGTTTTGACAAACTTTATGTACCACTTCTATTTTATAGTTCTCAGTTCTAAACCTTTTTACAATGGTTTGCATTTAAGGAGGAATATTTGATGCTTTATGTATCAGATCTTTTTTCCTACTTATTTTTTAATCAGCATAAAAGTGAACATGCATAATACATGAAAAATCTTTATAGATATATTGATACATATTTTATTTGTTTTATTTAGGACTTAATATTTATTTTGAGGTTCTTTTATTTATTATTTGGAATGAAACATATTAAGAAGAAATCAGTATTTTAACCCTGTGGCTTTTTGTTTCATTTTGAAAATGCTGATGTGTTAAGGTGTATAATAGAATACCATAGAAACAAAATGGAGATTTGGGGATGATGAATTGATAACTAGGTGTTTTTTTGTAGTGAGACTTTAAGATCAGTTACTGTTGTCCTTATAAAAGTCTAATACAGTCACTCAGCTGTTAAAAACCTAATCCTCTATTTAAAAAAATATACAAAAACAAATTGTCTATCTTTCTGCCTGATCTCTTCTCAAGTACTAACACAATGGAAACAGTGGGTGATCTGTCAGTGTGTTTGGTTTGTCAATGATGGTTTTGTATAAATATTGGGAGGGGTAAGGAATAAAATTCACACAGTAAAATATGATTTCATCTGCCTTTTTTTCTTGCAGCTCCATGGCTCATGCTGCGGTGTGAAATTCTCATTTTACACACTTTGCAGGCGGAGCACATGAATTATGCATTGAGCAAGAAAAAATCTCCTGCCTCAAGTCCTATATGCATTTACCCAGGTTCTGTCTCTATTACCAAGATGAATTGCAAATGGAGAAATGTTTGATGGAATAGGGCTCTTAACTTCTTTGTTTAGAATTCAGATTTTTATTTTTATAGTAGATCCGTTAAGTATGAAAATGTTTTGAACTTACTATGGATTTTTTAAAATGAAAAATGAAATATAATATAAGAGAAGAATGCCAAACACATCACAAAGCTTTTTATATCCTTGATTCAGAATGCAAGGCTTTTTCAATTCAGTAGAAATGACCATTATCTATTGCTAATGTTGTATTTCAGTCACTGGTTATTTGGTGTTCTCAGAAAGTCAATGAAATTCTGTCCTTTTTTGAGAGCCTTTTTTCCACATCTGTTTTAGCCTTCTAATGAGATATTATGCCAATTTCACATGCAGTTCTGTCCTATGTTGTATATGACCTGATGTATATTTAATAGATATTGGTACCCACTCGTAGCTGTAAAGTAGAAAATAAGGTATAGACTTGCCTTCAGCTTAACTTTTCTTGATTTGATCGGTTTCTAATTTTTCAGGTGGAGAGGTTACAGTTCCATAAAAACTGTCATGCACCATTGTAGCTTATGGGAAGCTACACCATTGTGCTCAGGATAGCATTTGATAAGTCACATGGTGATAGCCTCTTTTTTGGTATATGTTCTTTCTTCACAGGAATGACATTCTAGTTTGAGATGGCATTTTTATCTTGAACCTATATTTGTTACATGTAATTTAAAATTTTCAACTCCAGGACTAATGTTTTTTCTGTCTTTACCCTAGTTGAGTAAAGCGCTGTGCACATGAGGCAGAATAGAGGGACACATATTGTTTATTTTGGTTTTAAATAATGAATGAAAATGAAAGTGCACCTAGATCATTTAGAGTTTCTAGAGGCTATAATAATTCTTTGGAGGAAGAAAACTAATTTAGTAGTGATGCTTTGCTTAGTATTGTAATGTGTATTATTGAGTGAGCCTTAAAAATAATTTTCTGAATATTAATATGAGAAAAAACGGGCAGAATAAAATCATTTAGAGTTTCTAGAGGCTATAATAATTATTTGGAGGAAGAAAAACTAATTTAGTAGTGATGCTTTGCTTAGTATTTTAATGTGTATTATTGAGTGAGCCTTAAAAATAATTTTCTGAATATTAGTATGAGAAAAAACGGGCAGAATAAAGTCATTTAGAAAGACTCCAGAGTATGGTTGGATGCAGTATTCTCGTTGTAAGAACTCTTAACACAAGGTAGACTTTAAAAATGTTTTTTCTTATTTGAGGCACTGATTTACAATACTGTTCACGAGAGTGTTTCATGAGTACAACGTTCTAACCCAATACCCTCTGCCAGTGTCTGCTTCTCTCTCTTATCCCAGTGTCTCTTTCCACTTTTATCCTCTGCAAATTGTGGACCTTAAATAGTACTTTTTTCTGTAATTATACCTTTTCATGATTGTTGGAGTACCTGAAGCAATTTGCAACAAACCACATTAACAATTAACAAGGACTCCTTTGGTTATTGTAAGTTTTCTGAAGATAGACTGTCTTAGTTGTGTTATTCCTTTGCTTATTCCAGCACAGAATTTGGTACATGTTACATTTTTTTTACCTATTTACTTACTGAATAAATAAGGAATAATTTAGCAAATAAATGAAATTTTAAAACCTGTTAGTGAAACCTAGTTTTGGCCGTAATTTGGAAACATTTAAGAGTTTCTAAAAGGTTGGATAATAAAACTCCCATAACTTTCACTCACACCCATTTAGCAGTCATCTTTGTTGGTCTTTAGTTGATTCTGATGCTACCTGGTATTGCATTCATTAACAAAATTCTGTACTTTTTCTGAATCGCTAACCAAACTATGCATTCTGAGGCCTTGGGACACTGCCGGGATTAAACCTGGGTCTTCACATATGAGGAAGCAAGTGCTCTACTGCTGAGCTATGAGGAGGTATAGGGACATGTTTTTAATGTCTGATGATTCACAGTTCCAAAGTCCAGGAAACTTAACAGGTAGATCTGAGGCTGAGGAATGCCTAATTAGGTGCCAGATAGATTTTTGAAATACTTGTTCTCCCTCAAAAGAAAAGTATCCTTTTAACCCTAACGATTTAGTGTCAGAAACAGTTTTGGCAGATGTCTGATGGAATTCAGTGTCGAAATATAAAGTACCTCATATTATGCCTGCCACAGATGACCTGTCAGAAAAGGCTAATCATAAACTCGTCAATCATTTCAGAGATCAGCATGAAATGAGTGTTTCCTTTCTTAAATTAACTTGTTTATTCTTGGCAAAAAGTTATCAAATGATAAAATTTTTAATTCAAAATTTTCTTTGCTGTTCCTTTATAATCTTAAACAAAGAATATTAATAGAAAAATTTGCTTGGTGGAGGGAAATACTGCTATCTAAAATTAAAAATTTCAATAAAAAAGCTATTCTGTATAGTCTTACAAAACCTTTATTTTTACCCCTTGGAGGACTAAGTGGAGAAAAAGCTATGTATTTTGAGACTTTAGGCAATTTCACAAATTAAAAAAGTAGGACATACAGTAAATGAAATATTTCTTCTTTTATAGGGGAAAGAAAAGAAAAGAGATCAAGATAAAAAAGTTGTGTCACTTCTAGACTTAGATGATTGTAAGTATTAAGATTCAAGTTACTGTTTTTGCATTTAGTAATAATTTTTATTTTGATAAAGTTGTTTGCATATCTTAAAATGTATCAGCATCTGAATGACTTACAGGTTTAAACAAACAATAAAATTATGGAATTTATTTTGTTAGTATCTTTTCCATACAGCATTTCATTATTCATTTCCATCATCATTCATACCATTCAGTGTATCATTTTGTATCACCCAAATAAATTGGTTCAATGAAAGAATTCTAAATTTACAATTTTTGCTTTGATAATTGATGCTTATTTTACATTATTACTCTTCTCTTAAAACTTCTGCGTTGCTGAATGTTGATTGTACAGACGGCAATCTCTTACTAAAGAAAGCATGGAATTGGAAAAGTAATTGGAAATAAAAAGTTCTTCACCATCTTTTTGCTTGCAATGGTTTGGGTACAAAGATTTTATAGACCATTGTGGTCATACCATACCTAAGAATATTTCATTTATTTATTTATTTGTTTGTTTATTTATTTGTTTGTTTTGGGGTACCACACTACACTCAGAAATTACTCCTGGTGGTGCTTGGGGACCAGATAGGATGCCGGGAATTGAACCCAGGTTGTCTGCGTCAAGGCAAATGCATACCCACTGTATGTAATGCTCTAGCCCCCCCATCTAAAAATATTTTTATCTGAAAAAAAAAATCCTTGTCCCAGAGATCAACTTATTGGAATTTATCAGAACACTTGCTCCAGTAGTCAAAGATATCTATCATCTCTCATAAAATCCTCTTGTGAGAAATGGGAAACCATCTTTATTAGTAGTAGATTTTACACTAGATGTAGAGAAGTGAGCATAATTTAATAAATATTAAACTATCATCACTTTTCAATATAATTCTTCCATCCTAGAGGTGAGATGCATTTTTATTCTTTTATTTCTTAAAAATATTTTATTATACCACCGTTAGGTATACACTTACAAGATGTTCATGTTTGATTTTTGGTTCTACAGTGTTCCAGCACCCATCCCTCCACCCGTGCCCATCTCCCATCATCAGTGTCCCCATCTCCCCCTCCTTCCCCCCAGCCTGCTTCCATGGCAGGTTCCTTATCTCCTTTCTCTCTTTTTCTCTCTCTCCTTGCTCTCTCTCCTTCTCGCTTCCCTGTCTTACACATTGTGGATTGTAATATATTCTAGAACATGATTGGTTCCACTAGTGCCGTGCGACTTCGGGGAGAGCTGGACGGCAGCTCTTCCCCCATGCGTCTGAGTCTGCATTGTGGATGAGAGCCCCAGGCAGTTCATGGGTGGAGCCACCAGGCCTCCAGGACAGGTCAGAGAGGGAATGGAGACCCTAGCTCCATCTCCAGAAACACCTGGTCACTCTGAGAGTCGCCTACCTAGACTTGAACTCGGCTGCTCTGCTGAGCTGATCTTAAGATCAGCGTCTCTCTTGCATAGGTTCTGATGAGCTGTGGGGTCCAGACCGCAAAAATGGCGGCTATAATAGTGAGTCTCATCTGGCTGCTTCCAAGGTCCTACAGAAGTCATGGACCCCTCCCCAAAACCCATCTTGCTTCCTGGGAGCCTCATGGTCAGCTGAGTTAGGGGAGAGCTGGTTGGAAGCTCTCCCCGTGTGTCTCAAGATGCATTTTTAGATTGTCTTATTCTGTCATGGAGCCCATCTATTTATATGGTCTGTTCGGGCCTATTTCTAGTAGTCATGTTAGATTCTTAATATAGAGAAATCAAGATGAATAATACAGTGAAATACTTAATATAGGAAAAAATTTTTTTTCACACAATTTTGAAATTTTGTCAGGAAAAGGAAATTCCTCAACAAGAAATTCCTCAAGAAAAAATAAGTAAAAGACAATGGGTGTCGGAGAAAGAGAAAATATTTTCATGTATTTTGTATAAAGTTGTGAGATCTATGAGCAAAAGATTACTTTTACATATCCACAAATTTTCTTTTTTTTAATTTTTTTATCTTACTACCGTGAGATATACAATTACACCGATGTTCATGTTCGGGTTTCAGTCAGTGTTCCAACACCCATCCCTCCACCAGTGCCCATTTCCCACCACCAATGTCCCTTGATTCCCTCTCCCTTCCCCCAGTCTACCTCTATGGAAGGCCCTTTGCCTCTCTTTTCTCTCTCTCTTTCTCTCTCTGTCTCTGTCTCTCTCTTCCTTCTCTTACATATTGTAACTTGCAATATATTTAGAGGTTATCATCTATATCCCTTTGCCTATATTCAATGCTCAGTTCTAGGCTGGTATCATATCCAACAATTCTTAGCACATTGTTCCCATCTCTATCTTACCTAATCTCTGACTCCCACACACACTTGCAGTAGATTCTACCCACTGGTAAGACCTCCTGATCCATGTTTTGCCTGCCCTTACATATTGATATCATACTATTTTTTTAATCTCGCAAATAAATGCAGTCATTCTATGTCTGTCCTTTTCCCTCTGGCTAATTTTACTCTGCATGATCCTCTCCATGTCTAACCATTTATAGGCAAATTTCATAACTTAGTTTTTCCTGACAGCTGCATAGTATTCCATCGTAGATATACCACAGTTTCTTTACCCAGTCGTCTGTTCTTGGGCATTGTAGTTGTTTCCAGATTCTGACTATTGTGAATAGTGCTGCTCTGAACATAAAAGTGCAAATTGGGTTTCTGCTGTGTGTTTTGGCTTTCCAGAGTGTATTCCCAGAAGTGGTATAGCTGGGTCAAATGGGAACTCAATTTCTAGTTTTTGGAGGAATATCCATATGTTTTCCAAAAAGGCTGTATCAGTCAGTATTACCACCAACAATGAATGAGAATCCCCTTCTCCCCGCATCCGCACCTGTACTTGTTGTTCTTGCTCTTTTGGATATCCATGACATTGAAGCTAAAGGCATCTTAAAAGATGAAACACCACGAACAAAGCAATTGGAAGCAAAGATAAGTATAAGGGACTGTATGAAACTAAAAAAGTTTCTGCACCTCAGAAAAGAAACAGTGACCAAAATAAAAAAGACAGTCCACAGAGTGGGAAAGACTATTCATCCAATACCCATCTGATAAGGGGTTAATATCCAGGACTTATAAAGCACTGGTAGAACTTTACAAGAAGAAAACAGCTAACCCCATCAAAAAATAGGGAGGAAGAAACAAATAGAAACTTCGACAAAGAAGAAATTCAAATGGCCAAAAGACATATGAAAAAATGCTCATCATCAGTAATCAACAGGGAGATGCAAATCAGAACAATAATGAGATATAGGAAAATTTTTTAAAGAAATTAAATTTCAGTAATCTTACTGCTGGAAAGACTGAATTTGCATTTTTTAAAAAAAACTTAACTTGCAAAGATTTTTAAAGCAACATTCAGTTTTGCTATTGTTTGGGAAAATATGCACAGTACGTGTGCTTTTGATAGGAATATAAATAGGTACAGCTTTTTGTTGGTTTTATTTGTTATAATTTTGTAGGATGGAATGAGCGCCACTGCATATGGTAGATGTGGACTTTATCCCAAACTGTGCCTTGCCTCCAGCCATTGGGGGTTGCTTTTGGAATTATTTTGGCAATATCTGAATATTTTCCCTATAGCTACTTGTCCCTCTTCATTCAGAAAACATTTTTCTACCATTGCTGTGATCCAGGTAACCAGATACATATTGAAGATTTGAAATGCAAACATTGTTCTAACAATTGTTGTGATAATACCAGCCTAGAACTGAGTATTGAATACTGGCAAAAAGATACACATGATAACCTCTAAATGTATTGCAATCACAGTGTGTAAGAGAAGGAAGAGAGAGAAAAGAGAAAAGAGATAAAGAACTCTCCATAGAGGCAGGCTAGGGGGAGAGGGGAGGGAATTGGGACATTGGTGGTGGGAAATGGGCACTGTTGGAAGAATTGGTGCTGAAACAATGTATGACCGGAACTTGAAAATGAATGTCTTTGTGATTGTATATATCATTGGGCTATAATAAAATATTTTTTTAAAAAAAAATTGGGTTTCTGCCATGTGTTTTTGGCCTCCAGGAGTATATTCCCAGGAGTGGTATGGCTGGGTCAAACGGGAGCTCAATTTCTAGTCTTTGGAGAAATGTCCATATAGTTTTCCAAAAGGCTGTACCAGTCGACATTCCCGCCAACAATGGATGAGAGTTCCCTTTCCCCACATCCACACCAGCACTTGTTCTTGCTCTTTTGGATATGCGCCAGTCTCTGTGGGATGAGATGATATCTCATTGTTGTTTTGATGTGCATCTCTCTGATGATTAATGATGATTAGCATTTTTTCATATGTCTTTTGGCCATTCGAATTTCTTCCTTGTCGAAGTTTCTGTTTATTTCTTCTTGGTTTTTTGATGGGGTTGGCTGTTTTCTTCATGCTGAGTGAAATTAGCCAAGGGAAAATGACAGATATAGAATGCATTTTTTAGCGGGATATAAAAGCATGATACAAATATCTAAGGCCAGACAAAACATGTATCAGGTGGTCTTGTCAATGAGTAGAACCTACTGCAAATGTGCGAGAGTCAGAGGTTAGGCAATACAGAGAAAGGAACAGTGTACTAATAATTATTGTTTAAATATTAACACCAGCGTAGAACTGAGCATTCAAAATAGGCAAAAGGATATACATGATAACCTCTTACTGTATGTATTGCAAGCCACAAAGAAGGGAGAGAGAAACAGAGAGAGAGAGAAAGAAGTGAAAATTGCCTGCCATAGACACAGGCTGGGGCGGGTGTGGGGCGGAAATCACGGAACATTGGTGGTAGGAAAATGGGCACTGGTGGAGGGATGGGTTGGGTGTAGAACACTGTATGACTGAAACCCAAATATGAACACTTTTGTAACTATATCTCACGGTGGTATAATAAAAAAAATTTTTTTTTATAAATGTGCCTGTCAAGATGTCAGGTTGTAGGGCAAGAGGAAACCTCAAAGACTGTTTGAGGAATGTGTGGGAGTCAGAGGCTAGGTAAGACAGAAAATGGAACAGTGTGCTAACAATTGTGAGGGTACTAATGCCAACCTAGAACTGAGCATTAAATAGAGGCAAAAGGATACACATGACAACCCTTTTAATGTATGTTCTGTAATCCATAGTCTGGAGAGGAAGGAAAAGAGAAAGATAGAGAAATGGAAAGAAATAAAGAACCTGCCATGGAGGAGGGCTGGGGGAGGGGGAGGGAACCGGGGGACGTTGGTGGTGGGAGATGGGCACTGGTGGCGGGATGGGTGCTGCTACACTGTATGACCAAAACCCAAATATGAACTTTTTAATTGTATATCTTTGTAATTGTAAAAATAAAAAAAATTAAAAAAAAAAAAAAAAGACTGTTTGAGGGAAGTTGACACTGGTAATGGAATTGATGCTAAATTATTGTATATGTAAAACTCAACTATTGATGACTTTGTAAATCATAGTTCTTTAATAAAAATTTTACTGTTAAAAAATAAAGTTGGAATGATAGTAGTGTGTTTTAGAGTTATTAAGAAACTTAAACTTTTGAGCCAGAAACTTTGTATAGTGGGTAGGGTGCTTGCCTTGCATGAATCTGACCCAGATTTGATCCCCAACATCCCATATGATCTCCCGAGCCCAGAGCCAGTAGTAAGCCTTGCTACTGCTAGTGTGGCCCCAAAACAAACAACTGCCTGGCATATGATAAGCATTATCTAACCAGATAATGACAAAACAGTAATAACAAATGCAACATTTTTTTTTATTCAAGACAGAAGAAAATGTTTAGGCATGTTTTTTTTCTTTTTTTTTTTTTTTTTTTTGGTCACACTCAGTTATGCTCAGGGGTTACTCCTGGCTCAGCACTCAGGAATTACTACTGGAGGTGCTCAGGGGGACCAGATGGGATGCCGGGATCGAACCCGGTTGGCCGCATGCAAGGCAAACGCCCTACCTGCTGTGCTATAGCTCTGGCATCATAGCTCCAAGGGTTCGCTCACACGTGCGGGGGTGGGGGTGGGAGGCCATGCTGGCCGGACTTGGAGAGGGGAATTGGGGTCCTCCCATTCCTCCACCCTTTCAGTGGGCGAGACTGTGAGCTCCCAGCCACTAGAGCCAGCAACCCCCGGAAGAGAGACATTCCAGACCCACAGCTCAGCTGGTGTGCGGTCACTCCATGCCGCGTGACAGTCTTAGACAATAATGGAAGTTAGGACCAGGTCCTTCCCAGGATCTTTCACATTTATACACTGGCTAGTTGATTCTTTACAGGGCATAGCTGCTACCGGCTCTCCCTGTGCTCAGCTGATCATGAGGTGCCCGGGAGGGAAGGCAAGTACTAGCCCTGACCCTCTATCTCAGTAGAACCTTGCAAGAAGCCAGAGGAACTCCCACAACATGAGGGGCTGCCATTTTTAACATCTGGACTCCACAGCTCCTCAGAGCTCAACCCAAGACAAAAGCCGATCTCTCCCCAATGGTTCATCAGTAAATGCACGAGATGAGAGCCTATTACTGAGAGTATATCACCCGCACGGCAGAGCCTGGCAAGTTAGCCGTGGTCGTATCTGATATGCCAAAAACCAGTAACAATTATAGACCTCATTCTCATGACCTGGAAGGGAATGATCTGAGGATCTTCATGTTCCTGGAGTGAGCAGATGCCCTTGGGCTATACTAGCCCGTGACAGGATGTATGGAACTGGTGCCCACTCAAGCAAATTGATGAACAACAGGAAGACAAGTGACAAGTGACAGAAGAAAACCAGGAGTGAGGCAATAGTACTGGTTGTGAAGCAACCAGTACGGGAGTGAAGCACTAGGAAGGGCATTTGCCTTGTATGCAGCCAACCTGGGTTCAGTCCGCTTTTGCCCAAATGGCCCTTAGAGACTGCCAGAAGTTACCCCTGAGTCAAAGTCAGAAGTAAGCCCTGAGCAACACTGGGTTTGGCCCTAAAACCAAAAAAAAAAAAAAAAACAAAACCAAGTTCCTAATCTTCCAGGAGGTTCTACCACTCACTTATATTTTATGACCTTGGTAAGTCTTTATTGCACGTATCTAGGTTTATGATGTCATCAATATAAATACTTTTTTCTGTGGGCCCAGGATAAGATTATGTGTTAGAGGGCATGGCTTACGTATGTGAGGCTCAGGGTTCAATCATTACATACTTTTTTGTTGCTGTTATCTCAAGACTATAAACTGTTTAAATTCCTTCTCACACCTGTGCTACTTCCTATACTGCACCAACATGTTTATCACAGCACTCTTGTTTTTGCTAGAATCAGCCATGCTGCACTACCGTATTTATCACAGCACTCCTCCTTTTGCTAGAATCAGCCAGTCATGCTACTCTACCGTATTTATCACAAGCGCTCCTTCTTTTGCTAGAATTTAATCATTTTCCTTTAGACTGTAGGAAAATTCCAACTCCCTTTGCTTTCTAGTCTCTCGCCTCTCAGTTATTTTACGTAATTTTCCCCATTCAGGAATTAACTAGCCTTTTCTGTTATTTGACTCTTATCCTTATTGACCTGGACTTTGGATGTTGGAGGAATGGAGAACTGCCTCACATGCTGGAGCCTCGATTCTACTTGGTTGCTCCATTGCCTGGTTTCACCCCAACAACCCCATCCCTCAAAAAATAGGGAGGGGGCTAATCCCTCCCTTTCATAAGACCTTTTCTCACATCCTTTCCTTAATAATTCTTTTCTCTTTCCAGCTCACACAGCACTGACTCACTATACTAAATGGGAATGGGTGGGTCTAAGGAATGGGGAATTGGAGAGATGTGCCTGGCATAGTGGGGCAGTGCAGGGCAGGAATCCTGGACTCCCTCCCCTCCTCCACGGGTTTCTGCAGGGGATGAACCCAGGCTCCGGCCCCTCCTGTTTCCGCTTGGCCTTTGATTGTTTGAAGCTGAGAATTTCCGACAGATTGAAAATGTTCTTTAGCAGTTTCATCTGTGGGCCATACACTTTCATTTTTTCCCCTTTTAACATGTGGTGTGTCTTCCCCCTCTCCTCCCTTTGGTTTGGGGCCACATCCAACTCGGGGGCTACTCATGCTCTGCACTCAGGAATTATTCCTGGCAGTGCTCTGGTGACAATATGGAATGTGAAAGGTTGAACCCGTCGGCCATGTGCCAGGCAAATGCCTTACCCACTGTGCTGTCACCCGCCCTGTGTTGTGTCTTTTTTTCCCATTTTATGTTTTAAGTTCATTGAAAACAGGGCCTATATCTTGAATTTCTCAGATCCTTTTCAAGAAATCCTCATTAACTTTATGAATTAGATTTTGATCTAATTTGTAAGATAACTCTAAGTCCAGCATGAGAAAGGAGTGCTTTGAAACTTGATGCCAAATTAAGAAACTTTGCTTTTTTAAAAATTTTTTATTTTTACAATTACAAGAGCCAGCCACTCTTGTAATTGTAAAAATAAAAAATTTTAAAAAAAGTAAAGTTTGCTTAATTTGGCTCCTGTGACCAGCCGCTCACGAGGCGCCTGGGAGGGGATGGTGGGTTCTAGCCCTGGCCCACCATCCCAGCAGAGCCTCGCAACAAGCCAGACGACCCCCCCCCCCAACTCCATGAGGGCCTCCATTTTCCACATCCGACTTCTCTCTCGTCAGACCTCCACCCAGCAGACCAGCCTATCAGCACCCGGCTCATCGAGTTCCACCCTGCAGCAGTCTTTCTTAAATCCGGCTCAGGTATGCCGGTCCAGAGACTCGCAGACATGGGGCAGAGTTGCTACTGGCTCTCCCCTGTGACCAGCCGCTCACGAGGCACCGGGGGGATGGTGGGTTCTAGCCCTGGCCCACCATCCCAGCAGAGCCTCGCAACAAGCCAGACGACCCCCCACTCCATGAGGGCCTCCATTTTCCACATCCGGACTTCTCTCTCGTCAGACCTCAACCCAGCAGACCAGCCTGTCAGCGGCTGCGCGGTTCATCAATAAATGCTGGACTTAGAGATGCCTACAAGTGTATGCTACCTGCACGGCAGAGCCTGGCAAGCTACCCGTGTTGTATTTGATATATATGCCAAATACCAGTAACAATTATAGACCTCATTCTGGAATGGATTGAGGCTCTTTATGTTCCTGGAGCAAGCAGATGCCTTGGGCTCTACTAGCATGAGACAGGACATATGGAGATGTTACTGGGGCCCGCTCGAGCAAATCGATGATGAACGGGAAGACAGTGACAGTGACAATTACAAAGATATACAATTAAAAAGTTCATATTTGGGTTTTGGTCATACAGTATTCCAGCACCCATCCCTCCACCAGTGCCCATCTCCCACCACCAACGTCCCTGGTTCCCTCCCCTCTCCCCCCAGCCCTCCTCCATGGCAGGTTCTTTATTTCTTTCCCTTTCTCTCTCTTTCTCTTTTCCTTCCCCTCCAGACTATGGATTACAGAACATACATTGAAGGGTTGTCATGTGTATCCTTTTGCCTCTATTTAATGCTCAGTTCTAGGTTGGCATTAGTACCCTCGACAATTGTTAGCACACTGCTCCATTATCTGTCTTACCTAGCCTCTGACTCCCACACGTTTGTGATAATTTCCACCTTTGACAAGACCTCCTGATATATGTTTCACTTGACCTTGGATGTTGGTATCATAATATGTACATATATATTTATGTTATGCAAATAAATGCAGTCATTCTATATCTGTCTCTCTCTTTCTGTCTAATTTTGCTCAACATAATCTTCTCCATGTCCATCCATTTATAGGCAAATTTTATAACTTCATTTTCCCTAACAGCTGCATAGTATTCCATTGTGTAGATGTACCAAAAGCTTCTTTATCCGGTCATCGATTTTTGGGCACTCTGGTTGCTTCCAGATTCTGGCTATTGTGAATAATGCTGCTATGAACATAAAGTAGGGATGGTGTTTCCGCTGCGTATTTTTAGTTTCCCAGAGTAGATTCCCAGGAGTGGAATGGCTGGGTCAAATGGGAGTTCAATATCTAGCCTTTGGAGGAATGTCCATATTGTTTTCCAGAAAGGCTGTACAAGCCGGGCATTCCCACCAACAATGGATGAGTGTCCCCTTTTCCCCACATCCACGCCAGCACTTGTTGTTCTTGCTCTTTTGAATATGTGCCAGTCTCTGTGGTGTAAAGTGGCATCTCATTGTTGTTTTGATTTGCATCTCTCTGATGACCAGTGATGATGAGCATTTTTTCATATGTTTTTTGTCCATTCGAATTTCTTCCTTGCTGAAGTTTCTGTTCATTTCTTCTCCCCATTTTTGATGGGGTTGTTTGTTTTCTTCTTGTAAAGTTCTACCAGTGCCTGATATATCCTGGATATTAACCCCTTATCAGATGGGTATTGGGTGAATATTCTTTCCCATTCTGTGGACTGCTTTTGTATCTTAGTCACTGTTTCTTTTGAGGTGCAGAAGCTTTTTAGTTTCATGTAGTCCCATATGTTTATCTTTTCTTCTAGTTGCTTTGTTAGTGATGCAAACTTTACTTTTTATCTGTTGTTTTGGAGTTATAATTTGTTGGAAGCTACAACTTTTTTTCCATGTCATAATTTTTTTTTTCATACAGGGAACAGGTGAGCATTTAATAAGCAATAAAATATCTTAAAACCTTCTCTCACAGACTGGTAGAAATAAAAGCCTGTGGACACATTTACTTAGCAGTGCTCAAATGTGAGTGGATGGATGTTGAGTTAGAGATAAGCTTGTCATGTTATAACCACTTAATAAATGCAATCAAAATTTAAAATAAATTTCTGTAGTTGTACTAGCCACTCATTGAGGTTGCATTAGGCTGTAGCTGGTGATTGTCACATTGGACAGCACAATAGTAGGACGTTTCTCTAATCAAAGAACATTTGATAGAAAAAGGTGAGCTCCACCTCAAAGAACTTTCATAGGCAGCTGTCAGCATTCAGATTCTCTTAATTGGAAGTAATATGATCTTTTTTGTATTTTTAAGATTTTCCAAATTTCAGGTACTTGACCTCATAGGAGTTTTAGAACTGGTCACATATTTCCATCTTGCACATGCATTAGTTGACAAACTATAATTAGAAAGAAACTGGACCCCTATAATTATTAGAATAGAGAATTAGATAGAAAAACGTTTAAATACTCTTATTAGGCTTTAACTCAACTATTTAATTCTTCTAAAACTATTGTTATTCTTTAGTCTGAGAAAATAAATTATAAGGTAGTTGCTGGGTGATAAATACTGGTGATAATATTGCACAATAAAAATTGTCAAAGACTATTACTCTGGATGTTTATATTATTTTGTTACAGGATTTTTAAAATCTTGCACATTTTGATGGCTAAGACTAATAATTGCCTTGACTTGATAATAATATGACTAAATCAAAATGCTAAATAGAATTGTCATAGATTTATTAATCAGAGTAATATAATTAGATTTATTAACAAAATTAAATTGTTGCTTTTCATAATGTGAATTAAGTCTTCGTGCAGACCTGATTGTTTGGTTCTTTTCTCATAGTTAACCCAGTGTCCACCCCAGTTGCGCTTCCCACAACAGCTCTTTCTCCAAGCTTGATAGCGGATCTCGAAGGCTTAAATTTGTCAACTTCTTCATCAGTCATCAGTGTAAGTGATTTTCAAAATGCTTTAACTCCAAGTTTTCAAATAATACGTTTCAAATATTCTGTTGCATCTTTGATTAAAAGTCAAATTATTTAAATAGGTTTTTGGATCTAAATACTTGGAATATAATTCAGACCTGACATTTCAGTTTTGTATTTTTTTTCCTTTTTTTTTCTGCTTTTTTTTTTGTGGTCACGCCCGGCAATGCTCAGGGGTTACTCCTGGCTCTGCACTCAGGAATTACTCCTGGCGGTGCGCGGGGACCATATGGGACGCCGGGGATCGAAACCAGGCCGGCACAGGCCGGCCGTGCAAGGCAAACGCCCTACCTGCTGGGCTATCGCTCCGGCCCCAGTTTTGTATTTTTTAAATTTACTCCACACAACCCATTATTTGTTCCCTCCATTTGGTTATTATATATATAATTTCTCTGACCCTGTTGTATGTCTGTAACATAAAGAGTTCTTGTTAGATCAATTAGTTTGTTCCTATAAGTTCTAGTTTAAAAATTTTGTCTACTTTAACAAACAGACTCACTCTAGCCCTGCCAACTAATCTTTTTTCTTAGGCTAATGAATTTACCTGTTTTTCTTGTAAAATCCAAGGTTGTATTTCTCTTTACATATCTTTATACATTTATTTACATGACTTGGTATCCTTTTTTTTAAAGTCTTTAATATTACTTATAGGTGTGACTTGAATTATGATACTAGAGACTTGCCAATCTAACAGTAATGCTATACTGACATCCCGTCTGAAACTACAGTCTGCGCTAGCATCTTCTGTTCACTAACCTTTAATTAAATCAGACATGCTCCTTAAGCTATATAATCTGTTGAGATGTTTGACCTCCTGTTAATTTGTTGTCAGAAATCTGACGAACTAAGAGAGTAAATAGTAGCTCTGGTAGTTACACAGTTAGCCTGAATAGAGCAGAGCCCCTGTATCAGTGGTTCCCAGGGCCATCAGGGCACTGCAGGAGATAGACCTGTTGTCTGGGCTTCTGGGAAGCACCAGCTGCTTTTTCAGGAATTACTAGGACGAGCTAGGTTATAACACAACAGTTAACCCACCAGAGCAAGGTGGCAAGGCCTATACAGTGAACTGTCCAAAAGAACCATGCATTTCTGTTCATTCTAGTCAATTCCCTGAGAAAAAATAGGTGAAAACTCTTAAACTTAAGATATCGACTTTAAATTGTAGAATGTGACCCTTAAGACACTTGAAACAAGTGAGAATGGTGTTTTAGATTTTAGCATTTCTTACTCCTACAACAAAAGAGTACATGCCTGAACATGACAGCACTAGAAGATGTCATGAAATAGTTAAATAATGTAGACTTAATTTCGAACCCCATGCATGGGGGAACTGTAAATGCAAATCAATGTAAGTGTTGTTCAGATTGGTATCTGTATACTTGTGTGAAAAAATGTTCTATATCAAATAATTACAATATTTTCACTTTGTGATATGTAATGTTTATAGTCGACTTACCCAGTATAGTGTGTGTAATATAATTACTAAATGAATATTTTTTCAGAACATTTGAAAGTTTTAGGATGTTACAGTCTTTAATGTGTAGATTCTATTCCTTGTTAATTGTAGATTTTGAGATGAATTAAAATAAGATTATATTGCCATTCAGAAGGGTCACTTATCTATTTCTTTGTTAATCAATGGTTAGCATTAATTATATCAGGTGATAATAATGTTTAAGTATTTTACAATAAATTATATGCTTTTTAAAAACAGAACTGTTACTATAAAAATTGTCAAAAGTAGGAGCGGGAGACTTAGTACAGTGGACAGGACATTTGCCTTATATGTGGCTGACCCAGATTTGATCCCTGGCAGCCCATATGGTCCCCAAGCCTCATCAAGAGTAATCCCTGAGTGCAGACCCAGGTGTAAGCCCTGAGCACTACCAGTCATGACAAAAAAAAAAAAAAAACAACAAAACTTTTCAAAAGCTGTACAAAACAAGTAAAATTAGTTTATGATATTAGAAGTCAGCATAGTAAACTCACTGTGTGAATCAGATCTTCCATTATGTTGCCTTTGACCCTTTGTTGCCACCTCACTGTGTTGTCTTTTAAGTTCCACATATGAGAGAGATCGATTCCTATCTGATCCTTTCCTTCTGACTAACTTCATTCTGCATGATAACCTCTGGTTCCATCCATTTTTGCTACAAATTTCATGATTTTGTTCTTTCCAGAGCTGCATAATATTCCGTTGTTTATATATACAGCAGCTTGTTGCGTAGTTGGGCATTTGGATTGTTTGTACTAAGTGCAGGATGAACATAGGTGTGTATATATCTTTTCTAATTTTTTTTTTAATTTGGGGACTAGATGCCAAGTAGTATTAATGATTTGTATGGGAGTTCTAGTCCTCTTTTTTTGAAATCTCTATATTGCTTTCCATATAGGTTGAACCAGACAACAATCCCACCAACAGTGGTTGAGGGTACCTTTCTCATCATTTACATGCCAATACCAGGCTGATTCCAAATTGTTTTTGATATGTGCCATTCTTTCGTTTATTTTGATTTGTACTTTCCTAAACATATGTGATGATGAGCACTTGCGTGTTAGCCATTTATATATCCTCTTTGGGGAATTATCTGTTGATCTCTTCACCCCATTTATAGATGAGATCATTGGATTTTTTTGTTGATGAGTATTGTGAGTGCTTTATACATATTGAATGTCAGCCATTTATCAGAATTATTATGTGCAAATATTTTCTCCCATTCAGAAGAGTGTCTTTTTATTAGAGCTTGAATTTCTCTCACAGTACAGAGACTTTTTTTTTTCTTTTTGGGTCACACCCAGCGATGCTCAGGGGTTACTCCTGGCTCTGCACTCAGGCCTAGCGGTGCTCGGGGGACCATATGGGATGCCGGGGATCAAACCCGGGCGGCATGGGCCAGCTGCTTGCAAGGCAACGCCCCTACCCGCTGGGCTATTGCTCCGGCCCTTGATACTTTTTAATTTGATATAGTCACATTTGTTCATTTTTGTTTTTGTTGCCTTTGCCACTGCGGTTATCTTGTTGAAACTTCTCCATGGTCAGTTTCCGTGTATCAGAATTTTGCTGATGTGTTCAGCAATGCATTTTATAGTTTCTGGCCTAATCTCAAAATCTTTAATCCACTTTGAGTTTACTTTTTGTAAAGAGTGTGAGGTACGGTTTTAATCATACTGTTTTAAAATATGGTGAAAATAAACCTCATTCCCATGATTTGATGGAATGGACTGAGGCTCTTTATGTTCCTGGAGCAAGCAGATGCCCTTGGGCTCTACTAGCATGAGACAGGACTTGTGGAGATGTTACTGGGGCCTGCTTGAGCAAATCGATGATGAATGGGAAGACAGACAGTGATTCACAGCTTTTCTAAATCATCAGATGTGTGGTAGTTTTCTTTATTTTTTGTTAGCCTTTTCCAGTTTCTTTTTTTTTCCCCAATTTCTATTATCAAGCTATATGATACACAGAAAACAATTTTTTAATAGAAAGGAAGAGATACCTGTTAATCACTGGGATTCCTGTTTACATTTATTATTTGACCAGGATTATGGAATTTAGAGGACTAGTTTCACAGCTCTACATGTATATAATACCATTCCCAGAACCCAGGTTCCGTGTCACCCCTGCCATCACAGAGATCCCTCTGCTCACTCCTTCTACCCTTCCATTTCCTGTGATAACTACCATAGTTTATACTGAGGCTGGGAGTTAGTTTTGTTATTGCTGGTTCATTTATTTTTTCATATTTTGCATACAAACTTAAACATCAGAAAATGGTTTTTCATTTCCTTGCTTATTTCACTTATCACTGTCACCTCAATATTCATCCGCTTTGTCTCAAAAAAGCCAAATTTAATCTTTTTGATCTTGGTCAAGTAGTATTATATTAAGTGTGTATACCACAGCTTTTTAGCATTCCTTTTTTTACTTTTTTCACTTCACAATTACCTTTAATTTCCTAAGTAAAGAGAATGAGGTCTGGGGTGGATTTAAACTGTTACACTTCTTATATTTATATTCTAAATATAGAACTAATGACATTTAGAATGTCATTAGTTGAAGGAGTAGTAAATATTCACTACCAAATATTGTAGGTATCATTTGTGAAGTACTACTGTATCCTCTGTATATGTGATCTTATTTGGTTTACTTTTCATAACAGACCAAAGTAAGTGCCATCCTTTACTTAAAAGTACATATTTTGATGGTTTCCTTTATTTTCTGAGTTTTTCTAGTTAACTAATTCACTTTGACAGTTGCCATCTAAGATCAAGAAGCTGAACTTGAGTTAAAGTTCATTCTTCCAAATGTATGCCTTCTACCCACTCTGTTTCCTTTAGATTTATATGCTTCAGTTTGTGTCTGTATTATGTAGAGTGAGAACCTTAAAAAAAACTTATTCAGTGATAATTTTGAATTCCCAGTAATCATCTTTACTTCTTATTTTCCTGAGGGCCTTATTCTTCACGGGTTGTGCTGACTTTCATACATGTCTCCTTTAGTATTTGTTGTTCCATACCACTAGATATTTGCATTTCATGATATACATGGAAAACTAAGATACTTTACCATAGCCTAATTTAATTTACATGGAAGACGTTTCAAAAAAGTTCTTGTTTGTTTTTGGCCACATCCAGCAATAATCAGGGTTTACTCCTGACTCTGTGCTAAGGAATTACTCCTGGTGGGAGCGGAAGGCAAACACCCTACCATCACCCTGACCGTGAAATACATTTTTATTGAATACAGAATGATGTCCATTTTGCTATACCAAGCATTATAGATAACAGGTTAATAAGACGTATGTTACGCTTCTTAATAGAACTCAAAGTTTACTGGGTGAAACACACCAAAAAATCTTGCATCAGATATAAGAGCAGTAAAAGGAACAAGTAATTCTGAGAAAGGAACTGTGAAAAAGAGACGTGGATAAGGATATTTATGTCCTGCAAAATAACTGAGTTCATCAGTATGGAACTGGATATAGGGCATGGATAGTTAACAAGTGGTCAGAACAAAAATGTGTATTATATTTTTGAGAAGTTATATATTTATTTATATGTAGCTAATACAGTATATGCTCATTCCTAAAAGAGATGTGGAAGAGAAATCTGAGCTGTAGAAAGAAAAGCTCAGTTTAATATAATGCTTGGAGCCATCTGACTTGATGATAAGGACAGGACTCAGTTGTCCAGACCAGTATATTGGCCCAAGAGTTCTGAATCCAACTAGAAGTGTAGGAGCTTCCTAAAGCCACACCCTTACATTTGCTGTTTCCTAGAACAACAAAGTCAGGAAAACTCCATTATTTTGTTTTGGTTTTTGGACCACACCTGGAAGTGCTCAGAATCACTCCTGACTGTGCTCAGGGATCACTCCTGGCAATGCCTGGGGCACCCTGTGTGGTGTAAGGGATCAAACCAGGCTTGGCTGCATGAAAGGCACGTGCCTGAATCCCTGTGCCATGATGCCTGAACTCTAGCTTTAGGATGACAGTTTTGTGATAGCAAATTAGAACTACGGAAGAGACACATAGAGGCAGTTCTGGCAGGCTGCACTACATGGTTTCCAGGTTACCCCTGCTGGCATTAAAGTGTGGTGTGTGGAGAGTGTTGGCAGCCAAGGAAACTGCCAGGCTTGCGTGTCCAGAATCCTTACTGAGACTATTACTTAAATGCAGTTCAGTTGTTTCCAAGTAGGTGAATTCAGTCATCAGGCCTCTTCTGATCTAGCTATTGTCAGTGTCCAGAGCCCCAGAACATAGAGTAGGTCTCTGGCATGTCCAACCCCCATCCCCCATTCCCTCACCCTAAGTTCTCTCCTTCTTCACGGGTGCCACCAGGAGTCACCTTATTGGCATAAACTCTCAGGGATTGTTTCCTAAAATTTTACCATGGATAAAAAAAACTTGATATCACTAAGAAGATTCCTAGGATTTAGTGGTAGGTTAAAGAGCTAGGACAAAGTCTAGATCTCAGGCAGAATCCCTTACTCTGCATATACCTTTCAGTATACTTTGAGAAGTGTTTATTCTGAGCCAAATAATAGGCCCGAGATACAGTGGTGAGCAAGCTGTAGCCTTCACAACCTGAGTTTGCAGGTAAAGTCATAGAACAAATGATTCATGAATATGTAGTCTCATTTCCAGAACCAGTGATAAAATAGCTATGATAGAATTTATTTTCCAGAATGCTAGATGCATCTTTGTAAAAGGTACTTTAAAAAGCTATGGTATACATAAGTTTTAAACTAAGTGAAAAATCTACCTAAGATCAAACTCTTCTTGAGTTTAGAGCAGTAAGAAATTATAAGTCAAATTTTAAAAGAAATTTGTCATTTTAAATTTGAGAAAAATCTTGTATTTGTTCTGATGAAAATGTCAGTAGTCATGGAACTGTGGTAAAAATAATGAAAAATCACTGGCCTGGGTCAGCTTAAATTGAAAACATTTTTTAATTAAAGTTTGACAGTATTTTTGTACTTCATTGCCTAGACACATCCCATCTTATTCTTTTTCTCAATTCTCTTCTGAGTATGAGTTGCTTTACTTTTTTTAATTAAACCTTAAAGTGTGCCATGTCCAGGCTTCATCTTTCTGTTGTTGCACTAGTGAGAAGTCAGGCTGCTGCCCCCTTGCCTCAGCTGTTAAAAGAATTACCTTTCAAAGCTTAGTTAATTTTTTGTTCTAGTGTCTTTATTTTATATTTTTCACTTGTCATAAGAAGATATATACCGATATAAGTCCTTACTGGTGAATAGTCAGTTTTATAGCAAAGTTATCCACAACTTAAAAATCTCTACATCATAGGCTTATTACTGTTGTTTAATGAATTAGTAATAGTATGGGGGACGAATCAGGCTCTCCACCGAAACAGGGGAAATACGGATCTAAATCAAATCTGTATGAAACTGCGAGATTAAAAGAGAGGCTGCTATAGAAGCTAATGTGCTTTGTGCTTTCCCCTTTTTCTACTTTGTGTGTGTAGTTTTATGTACTGTGAATTTACTCTTTCCAGAACTGAGACCTTTTATTGAGAACTTCCAACTTTTTGCTAAGACTATGTTCCCAGCTTTTATTTATCATGATTCAGTGTTTTCTCACATGAAATGATGCTTTAAAAATATCGTTTGTTGGAACTAGAGAAATAGCTCAATAGTCTGAGCATATGCTTTGCATGCAGGAGAGCTGAGTTTGATCCCTGGCACTCGATGGTCCCTGAGCACTGTCAGAGTCACCCTGTGCATGCTGCTGGGCGAGATCCAGAAGTCACCAAAACTGAGAAAGAATCATTTGTTTAGAGAGGTCTCAGGGCCGGAGAGATAGCATAGCAGATAGGGGGCTTGCCATGCACATGGCAGACCCAGATTCAATCCCTGGCATCCTATATAGCCCCCCCCAGCCCCACCAGGAACGATTCAGAGTAAGCCCTGGCTCTGCACTCAGGAGCACCACCGGCTGTCACTCCCTCCCACCCCCCACACCCCAAAGAAAGAGAGGGAGAGAAAGAGATCATCTGTTCTGGCAATTCTATTTTATAAATCCAAAGTTGTTTGTGATTGTGTCAACTGCTGTATATTAGATCCTGTTCTTTGCTCTGAATTGTGGTATTTGCAGTGCTTGGCAATATATCTTCTAATACACTGACCAGTTATGTTATAATCATTAATTATGTATACTTATACACACACACACACACACACACACACATATACGTATATGTCACATATACATGTGTCACCTATGCATCTGGCAATTCATTACCTGTGCTCTTCTGATAAAATTTGACAAAATATTCCTTAACATAGGTCAGAACATGAGATGGAAAATCCAATAAGTATTATTTTAATATATTGACTCTTTTAATATGAGAAACCTAAAATCAGAAACATGGAAAATATTCTTTGACACCTTCAAAAATTTTTGATTCTGTTCAAAATAAAAGAAAATGAATTTATATGCCACATGTTCAATCAACAATACATTTATTACCAGAGAGAGGAGTGCACCAAGTAAAAATAGGTAAGTACAAGGGGCCGGAAGCGATAGCACAGCAGGTAGGGCATTTGCCTTGCATGCGGCCTACCCGGGTTTGATCCCTGGCATCCAATATGGTCCCTAGCACCGCCAGGAGTAATTCCTGAGCAAAGAGCCAGGAAGTAACACCTGAGCATCGCCGGGTGTGACCCAATAAGCAAAAAAAAAAAAAAAAGGTAAGTACAATATATGACCCTAATATTGAAATATTAGGGTCAAGTAAAAATGAAATATTTTTACTTAATATTATTAAGTAAAAATTATTATTATTATTATTTTTACCTAATATTATTGAAATATTAGGGTCAAGTGAAATATTAGGGTCAAGTAAAAAATCTCTTATTTTATATGTATAATACTATTAATAATGTATAATACTATTATTATACATTATTTTATAATATTATTAATGAATAATACTATTATTATCTCTAATTACATTCCTGAATGATCTGAATAATAGTTATCTATGATTTTAGGTTTCTGAATAATAGCAGATAACTATTATTCAGATCATTCAGGAGTGTAATTAGAGATACCTTTTATAGGCCTATCAATAAGGATTATTTCTTTAAATTTGTGGATGTTTCACTTTACTAAATATGTAAATATCTCCTCCAGATGTTAAAAATGAAAATCTGATTTTCCTTATATTTCTCAAAATAAAATCTCTCTAAACATCAACTTCTGCAGTAAATTCTGCTCTAAAATGCAATGCTTCTTTTGAAGGATACCAACTAAATGGAATTTGAGTGTCTTTTTCCTTTTCTGATTCATAGAGACTGTAAAGACATGATAGTTAAGGAAATGTAATAATAGTATTATACATTTTATTTAAATGTTAGGTATGTAAACCAAACTTTTTATTGGAGAAATTTGATCATAGCTAAAATTTGCTTTTAAATGATTCAGAAGGAGAGTTAAAGATTCGCTTTAACATTGTGTAGATGTACCATAGTTTCTTTAGCCAATATTCTGTTCTCGGGCATTCAGATTATTTCCATATTCTGACTATTATGAATTGTGCTTCAGTGAATATAGAAGTGCAGGTAGTGTTCCATCAGAAAAAAAATGAAGTCATGAAATTTACCTGCAAATGGATGGATATGGAGACTATCATGCTGAGTGAAATTAGTCAGAAGAAAAAGGACAGATATAGAATGACGCATTCATTAGTGGGATATAAATATATACCAGTGTTTCTACTAATTGTGGGAATTGGTAACACCAGATTAGAACTCAGCATTGAATATGCACAAAAGGATTTAAATGATAACCCCCAAATGTCTATGTCTGTAGGGCAAGCAACAATATATAAGAGGAGGGAGAGAGAAAGACAGAGAGAGAGAGAGAAAGGAAAAATGTCTGCTATAGAGGCAGGCTGGGGGTGGAGGGGAGGGAATGTGGGGACATTGGTGGTGGGAATAGGGCACTAGTGGAGGGATGGGTGCTGTTTTCACTGTATGACTGAAACACAATTATGAACATTTTTTAACTGTATATCACGGTGGTGTAATAAAATTTTTTTTTAAAAAGAGAGAGAGAGAGAGAGAGAGAGAGAGAGAGAGAGAGAGAGAGAGAGAGAGAGAGAAGTGCCTGCCATAGAAGCAGGCTGGGATGATGAACAGGGGTTAGGGAATGGGTATTGGGGGTGGGTGGGAGGGAAACTAAGGACATTGATGGTGAGAAATGTAAACTGGTAAAGGGAGGGTGTTGGAGCATTGTATGACTGAAACCAAGTCATGAATGACTTTGTAACTGTGTATCTCATGGTGATTCAATAAAAACATAGTTTTTTTTTTCTTTTTGGATCACACCCAGCAATGCTCAGGGGTTACTCCTGGCTCTGCACTCAGGAATTACTCCCGACATTGCTCAGAGACCCAT